>CM052448.1:6395572-6416972 GCA_028533085.1 Varecia variegata | reverse complement strand
CTATTTCACAGGGTACTAGTATTATCCTTATGAAGATTAAACGGGTTTATATAGTCATGCATCACTCAACATGGGGGATACGTTCTAAGAAATGCATTGTTAGGCGATTGCACGGTTGTGGGAACCCCCTAGAGAGCACCCGCACAAACCTAGATGGTGTAGCCTACTGCACACCTAGGCTATATGGTGTGGCCCATTGCTCCTTGGCTACACACCTGTACAGGATGCACAGGCATCTACTGGACTTGGAGGGTCACTGTAACACAATGGTAACTATATAAGTATTTATATATTTAAACATAGAAGAGATACAGTAAAAATATAGCATAAAAGCTTTTTAAAATGACATACCTGTGTAGGACATTTACCATGAATGGAGCTTGCAGGACTGGAAGCTGCTCTGGGTGAGTCAGGGAGTGAGTGGCGAGTGAATATGAAGGCCCAGGACATTCCTGTACACTACTGTGTACACCACTGTATACACTACTGTACACTACTGTGTACACTACTGTATACACTACTGTACACAGTGCACCTTTATAAACACTGCACACCTAGGCTACACTAAATTCATTTTTAAAAATTTTCTTTCTTCCATAATAAATTAACCTTAGCTTACTGTAACTTTTTTACTTTATAAATTTTTTAATTGTTTTAAACTTTTGACTGTTTTGTAATAACACTTAGCTTAAAACACAAAAATATTGTATAGCTGTACAAAAATATTTCTTTCTTTATATCCCTTTTGCATAAGCTTTTTTCTGTGTTTAAATTTCTTATTTTTTTTTTTTATTTTTAAATCTGTTTTGTTAAAAACTGAAACACAAACGCACACCTAGTCTTAGGGCAACACAGGGTCAGGATCATCGATATCACTGTCTTCCACCTCCACATCTTGTCCCACTGGAAGGTTTTGTGGACAGTAACACGCATGGAGCTGTCATCTCCTATGATAACAATGTCTTCTTCTGCAATACCTCCTGAAGGACATTGCTGAGGCTGTTTTACAGTTAACTTTTTTATATATAAATAAAAGGAGTACACTCTAAATTAACAATAAAAAGTATAGTGTAGTAAATACTAGGCAATAGGAATTTTTCAGCTTCAGAATTGTAATATTAATACCATGGGACCACTGTTGTGTATGCAGTCCATCGGTCACCAAAGCATCGTTATGCACAGACTATACTTGTAAAGTTCTTAGAGCAATGCGTGCCATAGATTGAGGGCTTTCTTCTCTGGGCTGGGGGTGGGGGGGACAAATGCACAAGTAAATACGTATAAGAAGCCACTAAAGGATATACATGTATATATAAAACATGTCAATACAGTTATAGGAAGGAAAAGACTGAAACATTGACTAGCATCAGGAAATAACATTGGATTCCTTCAGAGCCAGGCCAAAGAGAAAGGGAATTTGGGAGTATTAATCTATAATAAAAATGATCAGTTACCATAAATGTTTACATCCTGCCCGATGCCATTAATTCTTATACACCATATGTTTGCTTTAAGAGAGAAACTAGAGTAATCAAGGCTAACCAACTAAGAGAAAGGCTTATTGACAGCTGGATATTTCTCTGAGCTCTAAGAAGCTTTTCAGAGGTTAATAAATGTCCTCCTAAGTACCCGTAGATAAGGCAGAATCTGTCATTTGCCTACCCATTAACCACTCCTCCCTTTCTCTGTGATAACAGAACCTGATTCAGGTCAGGCTGCATCCAGCCTCAAGCAATGGGTCATGATTGGTTTAAGTCAATCACAACAATCCTACTTCTAAATTTCCCAACCTCCTTAGCAACTAAGAATCATATGGGACACAATTATTGTGACATGGCTATTGAGACATAAAGGAACACAGCTGCAAGGATTTCTGGGATCTGGATAAGCTCTAGTTTACTTCATAAAGGGTTATAGATACAGCTGGCAAGACTCTTTCTTCCACCATCCAGCTTTGAAGGCAGAAAGGATGGCTGGAGAAGCAGCAGCTGCTTTGTGACCATGAGGAAAAGACCAAGGGGATTATAGAGCTATCAGCCACAATGTTGAAACCATTGAACCAATGCCAGCAATTGCCTATATTTGAAATTCTCCTTTCATGAGAAAAATATACTGTGAATGAGTGTCCTGAACGTTCATGAGAATGCAGTCCAAATGGACTGAAGACGTTCCTCCATAAAAGGGTAGTACAAATAACAATGGGAAATGCCACATTCTCAATTCTTATCTTGGAACATACTAAGTATGTACTAAGAGCTCTTGAATTTTGCATATTGTAGCAAGAGACTAATTCTCCTTGTCCTAGGGTCCAAGTGCTGATTCCAGGAGAAGGGATTCATTAGTTCATGAGAATGATGTATTGTAATTATCCCAGTTTGATTCAGGCAATCACTGTCTGAAGCCATGAGAGCAGGGTGACTTTGTTGTATATGGCTGCTCCTGCTACCAGCTTATGTCTAAGAAAGAGGGGCATCTCCTAGCAAAGAATTCTGGGTATCCTCACTGTAGAGGACATCCCAAAGTGAGTCTCCTATGGTGAGGAAGTCACTGTGGCAAAGCTTATAGAACACTAAAGGCTCTGAGAAGTCCTGCAATAAAGACACCCAGGCAACTTTTCTTAACTCAATGTTTCTCACACTCGTAGGACCATGACCCTCTTTTCCTTTTCTTTTAATTTTCTCTTTTAAAAAAATAGCTTAACATCCACAATATCAAATCATGGAGTTAGTGTTTATCAAAATTCAAAACTTGGAGAAATTCTAACCTAAAACAAACCCAGCTTCTTCCTTGTCCCAGTAGAGAGGCATTTTTATACTGGACTTACTGCTAATTTAAGCACAGACTTCTCCAGAGAGCAGAATTGAGATGAAAATCATCAAAGACGGCCTGAGATGAAAGAGACCTTAGAAGTGAGCCGGTTCAAAGTTTTCTTTGTACTCACGAGGAAACAGAAGATCCAGGGAATGGCTTGCTTAAGAGGCCAACAGCCCCAGCACTGGTGGAACACGAGCTCTCTGGACACAAAGCAACCTCTCCACCATGGTGTGCGCTCCAGTCCTTGGAGGGCCTCTCCATTGAAGAGAACAACCTTGAAGCATCAGCTGTCACTCACACAGGTTGCCCCACCATGCCGGGGCACACCAGCTGACCGCCTGGCATGCAAATAGTATGAAACATGACCCAGGTTCATCCAGATATTTACATTTCCTCAACAGTAGTCAGTATAAGTTAAGAACATTTTAGGGCAGACTGTCTGGCAACAAATGCAAGTTCCACCAGCTGTGTGAACCTGGAGAAGCCACTCTACCTTTCTGCACCTCCATTTTCTCATCTTGTATGTGGGTACAGTGGGTCTCCACTTGGTAGGCTATGGTAGGAATTAAATGAGATAATACTCTTCAAATGGTTTGGGCTACATCTGGTATAGACAGTAGGTGCTCAAAAAAAATTTGCTTTAATTGTATAATTCTATTTATATGAAATGCCCGGAATAGGCAAATATCTGCAGACAGAATGTAGAGAAGTGAGTGATAGAGTCATGGAGGAATGACTGCTAATGGGGACGGGGTTTTCTGTTGGGGTGATGAAAATGTTCTAAAATTGATTATGGTGATGGCTGCACCATTCTGTGAATATACCAAAAACCATTAAATGGTGTGAATGGGTGAATTGTATGGTATATGAATTATTTACCTGTAAAGATGTTATAAAAAATGAAAAATAAATGTGTGCTTTGAGTAAGTTTAGTGGAGAGACCATGCCAGAGTCTAAACTAGAGCTTTGCACTTAGTAGGTATTCAATGCTGTGGAACTGAATATGCTGTATTTTCTTTTTTCTAAGATGCATTTTTTTCCATCACATTTTAACTCTTCAGAAATTGGGATGTCTCATGTTATTGATGTGTACATGTAATGTCATTTATTATTTTTTTATTTTAAAATATTACAGGGTAGAAATGGTTTTGGTTACATGGGTCACTTTTGTGATGCCTGAGTCAAGGTTATAAGAGTGATGGCCACCCAGATAGTGCTCATTGTGCCCATTAGGTAGGTTTTCACCCATCGCCTCTGCCCTCCTCCTGCTTAATCTCCACTGAGTTTTTCTTCCCGCTGTGCACTTGTGCTCAATTTTGTTTTCCTAAGAAGAGCTGCCATCAAATCAATGGTTTGTCTTGTAATCAGTCATGTCCTAAAATCAAGAAATATGGTAACAAATGCATTCCCCCAAACATTTATAGGTCATTATTATGTGACAGAGTTCAGAAAGCATTATCGTTCATGTCTTCCTCAACTGAGGAGTCTACTTTACAATGTTCATCTAGAGGCCGTTTATAAAATATAGTGGCAGTTGATTCGGCTTAATGACCTTTAAAATCTTCTTTGAGATCCATAAATAAGCCAAACTTCACCACCCAGGATGCTGTAGCCTGTGCTGAGTCCAATCCCACATACCCTCAGCCTGTTTGAGTTCACCCATCACTGCAGCAGACATTCTTCGTGCCCTTGAATGGCTTCCTCCCTCGGGTACCCACCTCTCTCTGCTTTTCTGCCTGAAGGCTTTCTCCAAGCCAAGGGGCTTGCTTGGCACTCACGGAGCGCAGGTGCTGGGGATTCCACACCTGGAGGGGAACCTTGACCAATGAAGCTCAATCGATACTCCAGCTTCCTGGTCTGGACAACTCTCAGCAAGGGGTGTTCCACACGGTTTCTCTGAGCGTCCTCAGTGGGGCTGAGCCCGTTTTGCACAACACGAACCTGCTGAATGCACCTTTTCTGGCTGAACTCCCTTCCCTGTCTCACTCCCCCACTTCTTTACTGTGACTCATGGGACCATCTCCCCCAGGTAAGCAACCTGCTCACCTCCTCGTCTCAGGGGTCACTTTTGAGGAAACTCAAGCTAAGATGGGTACTTTGAAGATATCTGAAACTTTAAATCTCTTTACATGAATTTATTTGTGCTTCACCTCACCTTCGAGAGGATTTGTGGTGACCTAGAACTAAATTACATTCAATAAAATAATGATAGATTCATAAACAATAAGGAGCTGGAACCAGAATATTAAGAAATCAGTGGCAATTTAATATATTGCATTTTAGTTATATGTGTATATATCTACTTTCCTCTACAGAAACATCTATGTATTTCCAGTGCCTCTGACGGTGGCACTATTTTTATCTATTGCTAAAATAATGCTGCATAACAAACTGCCCCAAAGATCAGTGTCCATGGGTCTTTTAGCCCATGGGTCTACTGGGCTGGGCAGTTCTTACGGTCTCTGCTAGAGGTCAGCCATCCTCAGCTGGGGTAACCAAGGGACTCGGTTCATTCCAAGTGTCTCTCATCCACTCCCAGGACGTGTGGGCTAACCTGGGAATGTCCTCATGGCAATGGCAGAGAGCAAGACCAGATAGGCCCAAGCATGAAGCACTTTCACGCCTCTCCTTGTGTCATGCTTCTAGCATCCCATTGCCTGAATCAAGTCCTGGGGCCATCCAGAGTCAGAGAGGGAGGGCCCTGGAAGGTCACGTGACAAACAGCATGGACTGCAGGAGACGAGATGAATCAGCAGTGCCATGTTTGCAAATTACCGCAAGAGACAGGCATGAATGAACATGGCGATAAAGGCAGTCTTGGGTCTTATTAGCTAGCATTTGGACAATGCAAAGAAGTAGAATTTATGTCTCCAATTGTAGCTACCTTTTTTGACTTTTCTTTAAGTGGTTTCTATTTAGAGGGGGGTGGAAATAGAAGTTTCCTGTAGACTTTGATGTCAAGTAAGAAAGATTCGGACACCCAAGGAAACCAAGGAAGAAGAGAAGACTTGAACATCAAGTAAGGACAATGACAGCGTCTGGTGCCACCCCACCTGAGAAGGTGCACCTGGGAGGAGTCTCCTGCTTCCATAGCTGCTAGCAAAGGTCTGCTCAATACCAGCTTTTTGCTGAGAGATCTTCAAGGTGACCCCATGCAGGAAATTCAGGCGCTGGGGAGAGGGAGGGAGCGTTCCACCTGGGCATGCGAAAGGAGAGGGAGTCATTCACTTTTGCAAGTGGTTAAAAAACCCGCCGCCAAACCTAAAATTAGGAAATTAAAACTAAATAAGGGAATTCAAGCAGAACCATTTCCATCAAAAGCAGCAAGCATATGGGCCATGCTGTCAAGTGAAGACCATCAAACTGAAAAGCGTAAATGAATCTGGGAGATTAGACAGATAACTGGGAAAGGAGGGAAGTGTCTTCTTAAAGGCCGGATCACAGATCTGATTTGTCACCAGCTAGGAAGGCTGCCCTTCACTTCCATCCAGCCCTTTGACACAACCACCTGGCTTAGGACATTTGGTGTTGCCCCTGGAAAACTTTCTACAAAGAAGGAAAAAAGTCCCCCAGGATATAACTCAGTAGAAAGCTCTTTTTTGAAAGTGTCAATAACAGCCCGTTGTGTGTTTTAATGAATTGGAATGTGTGCCTTCATTGGCTGGGATTTTAAAGAGAGCCTTTCTGCCTGTTCCCTCTGGCTTCTACTGGTTCCTGTTTGGTTCTGCATATTCATAAAACACTCGGCGGGACACATCACCGTTCAAACGCGCTTTTGGCTTTGACGACTTCAATAAGCCTGTTCCTCCCGACTCGGCAGTTAATTCACTGAGCTCAGAAGATACTCCTCCTGGGCATTGTGAGCTGCGAGTTGGCAGAGCAAGGTGTGGATTTCAAAGGCTGGTCACACACGGTCTTTGTTGGAGGACCAGAGGGAAGGGGTTTTGCCAGATGGGCTCTGCCCCCTTCTGATTAGCAAAGGAAGTATAAGACTCCCCCCGTCTCACTCTGCAAAATGGTTTGTGTTTTACTTCTCTTCTTCTTCTTCCCCTTTGAGAAGTTCTATCGAGCAAGAAGGCAGATGTAAAATGCAAAAAGGAAAAGAGGGAATGAATTATCTGCCAATAATTTATTAAAGTAAAGTTTCCCTCCTAGTTCATGACATCATTCACTTCCCTCCATCCTATTGTCACCATCTTGTCGGGTTCGAGGTCACCTTGACTTTTCAGGTGGTTTCTGGGGTTGGCCTCCTCACTGGTCTCCCTGCCTCCACTGTGGCCCAGTGTCCTCCCTGCTATGTGACCAGAGCAACATTTCTAGAGCGCAACTTTGATCTACGTTCCTTCATTTAGGCAAAAATAACACGTTGGGTATCCACTGTGTGCCAGGCAAGGTGCCAGGCCCCAGGGAGACCATGGTAAACAGAGCAAACAAAGCCCCTGGCCTCGCAAAGCTTACGGTCTAGCAGAGAAGATCAGATTGCTCATATAACCACACAAATAAATGCAAATTACAAGAATGGGCTCCAGCTCCTTGGTACTAATTGATCAACACTTAAACACACATAAGGAAGTAACATTCACAGGGCGTCAGGCAAAGGGGGGGGGGGGGAATGGGTAAATTCACACCTAATGGGTGCCGTGCGCAATGTCTGGGGGTTGGGCACGCTTGCAGCTCTGACTTGGGTGGTGCAAAGGCAATGTATGTAACCAAATCATTTGCAGCCCCGTAATATTCTGAAATATAAAAAATTTAAAAAAGAAAAAGAAAATATTTAAAAAAATGTGAATTACAAGTGTGAGAAGTGCCGTGTGAGGTTGAGGGATGTGGGCCCTGGGAGCACGTAACAGAAGGGGTCGAGTCAGGGAGGGCTTCCCTGAGGAGGTGATGGCTCAGAGCAATCTGAAAGACCTTCAGGGGCTAACGACACAGGATGGGTTTGGGACAGAAGTCAGGAAAAGAGCATTCTAGCAGAGGGGACAAGCTTGACAAAAGCCCCATGGCGGAGGGAGCATGGCAGAGTTTGAGGATACAAGTCTGTGCGTGTCCTGCTCCATCTGCTCTTAAGAAAAAGAGCAAAGTTCCTGCCCCAACCTCAAGGCCCTGCAGGGCCTACCCCACTGACGTCCCATCTCTTTCCAATCCTATTCCACCCCGCATACTTCCACCTTCCAGCCAACACCAAATCCAGCCCCAAACCCACCTGGAGGACCCCTTATCGGGAAGAGAAAGGGATCTTGTCTGTGGAGCAGCGAGCCAGGCGCCGTGCCAGACAAACTGCATTTGCATGTGCACACGCACACAGGCACACTCGGCCACCACCGGCACCACAATCCTATGAAGTAGATGCTGGTGTTGTCCCATTTCACAGCACAGGAAACTGAGGCTTGGGGTGGATGAGCAACAAGAGTAGGATTCGAACCCCAGCGGCCTGACACCAGAACCTTAAGTAACGTGTTATGCCGCTTGCCTCCCACGTGGCGGAAGTTGGGAAGAGAAGAGGGGTGAGGTTGGGGAAGGGCATCGTGCCAAGTCCGTTCATTGGCACTGGCTACCACGTGGCAGGAAAGCCCGTTGTCACTGATCAGCCGCATCTGCCATGAGGGCAGGACCAGAAGGGACAGCACACGCGCTAGGTCATTTCTATCCCCGGACCAGCTGCATATATACTCTGCCTTCCTCCTTCAGTCCAAATTTGGGAAGCAGAAACGTGGGCCGGACTCCCTTCTTCATGAGACTTTCCTGGGCCTGCTCTGGCTGCTCCAGGGCGTCTGTTTACAGCTCACGTTCCAGAGGTCCCAACTCCATCACAGGCAAAGTCAGACACGCACCTGAAACCCAGCTCAGCCGACTCTGCCCGCACAATTCTACCAGGCTTTTCCTCCCAGGGTTCCCCGGCCCCAGCCTCTAAGAGAACTGAACCCCACTCTCCCTACCACGTGTCAAAACCATTGGCCAGTTGGCTTCCTTCTCGTTTCCACCAAAAATCTCCAACACAGAAAAGCAGCGACGTGATGACCTCAGAGCCCGTGACCAGCCTTCAACCCCACAGAGGCTGCCCATCTTGGGGACACTGGCTGCCTTCCTGATGCCCCTGCAGAAACTTCGTTTGCACTTGGAAAAACCCAGGGTTGTTCCTCCCACCAGCAGGGTCCAGACCACGCTCAGATACGCTGGTGGCGTTTCAGTGATTTTGGCCATGCTATCTGCGTCCAAGAGAACAGATACAAGCACCTGATCCTCTCACTACACGGAGCCCCGTGAGCTTGGGGCTCTTGATGAAACATAAAGATGCTTCTTTCGTCTCCTGCCCTCTCCCCTACTTAGACGCTTGGATTACAGAGAACACTTTTGATGACTGCAAACGCATTCAGCTGTGTCTGCCTTTCTTTTTTTTTTTTTTAAAGGCAGGCTTTAAAATCATCTCTCTGGATCTAATTATCTTTTATGGGGAGAGTAATACTTCAGCCCATTTCTCTGTGCTTTTCGGGTTGAGCAAGCATCCTCCCACCCCTGCGATAATCGAGCCACAGTCCAGCACACATGGGGACGGGGCCTCCGCGGGACCCAGGGGTGCTTTCCGAAATGTGTACAGAGAAAGCTTTAACGTGATCAGAGTCACATTGGTCTGGCTCATCTGCATTCCCTTTTCTCAATGCTTCCATGTTGAGGACGACGCTACATTAAAGAGAAAGCAAAGGCTGCTTTTTCTGCTTTGTTTTCCAAGGCAATTGGAGCAGGGGTTTTGAGCCTAGACCTCCCCCTCCCAGAGCCAGACATCCTGGATTTGAGACCTGGCTGCATCCCCTATTAACTGCATGGCCTTGGGAGAGTTATGCAGCATCTCCTCCTGGCCCCAGTTGACTCATCCCTCCGTAATAGGGGATCAATAATAGTATCTCCCTATGGGGCTATTGATGAGGGTGAAAAGAGCTAATATTTGCACTCAGCACAGGGCTGGCACATAGTAACACATGAGTGTTTGTCAAGTAAAATAAATATTTTGGTTGAGAATCTCTGCCCTGACATTCTGCCCACACCTCGCTTCCATGCCAGCTAAACAGCTGACAGTGTCTCAGAATGGCACAAGGACCAGTGAGAACAGACACAAGAGAGGCCACAGCCGTTGACCCAAAGGAGCTGGAAGTTTATGCCACGTCACGTCCCAGCAAATAGACAAGGTCTGAGAAAATCCTCAGGTTTTTTCTTTTTCTTTCAGGTTTTTTTTTTTTTTAATTTACATGCGATGCCTTAAAAAGTTTATTTAGCTGTCAATAGTTTTAAAGGGGGATTTTTTAAATGAAAATGTGGTTTTATGGCTTCTCTTGAAAAAAATCACAAGAGCTGCTTCCCCCACATAGCAGCCACCAGACAGACGGACGGGCAGGCTCTCCTCGGTGATCGGGGCCCTGTCTCTGTTGGCTTCTCTCATTTGCATCGTCTTCCTGGCTCTGATGGGCATCTGAGGTTATCACCCTCACCCTATGTCCCAGGTTCAATTCTACAGGAAGGAGGCACCCAAGTTCAGAGGCAGGTGGATGGATCTAGTCGAGCAACTTTCCGTTTATAGCCTGGGCATCCCTATCAGTCCAATGAAGAGTGGGCTAGACGTGTGATCTTCAGTCGCTCTTTCCCAAGAGACCTGGGACTCTTCAGAATGGCCTCGGGGACCACAGCGGGAAATGCCAAGGAGGTCAAGAGAGCAAGACCCACCTCACCCCAAGAATACCTATTCTTATCTGTTTTATAGATTGGGGTTCCAGATAAGATTTCATTTGCAAAACAAGTTCTAGTGCTATTCTTTTAATTCACTTCCACTTCTAATCTTCAAAAGATTCTCGTCCTGGGAAAACAAGGAGGCTGTATGGTTTCCTAGGGTTACCATAACAAAATACAACAAACTGGGCAGTTTAAGACAAGGGAAATGTATCCTCTGCCAGTTCTGGAAGCTAGAAGTCCAAAATCAAGGTGTCAACAGGTTCGGTGACATCTCGGAGCTCAGAGTGAGAATCTGTTCCATGATTCCATGGGGCACGTGCTCACAATTGTGTCCAAAAAGACAAGGGGATTTGTGAGGGACATGCTGGTGAAAGGGCTGGGAAAGCTTTCTGGGCAGCCAAAAGCAACACCTTCCCCCACTCATCACTGTTAAACAATCAGGCACCTAACCATCCTGCTATACTGCCTCCCTTCTAAACAGTGGAAGAAGGGCCTTTTGATACATTAATTTTCCCTTGGAATAAAGCAGGAGAAAATTCAGGTGAAAGTCTTAGAATTTGAAGGAAAATATTGAATTAAGTGGTAGCGTTTTCAAGAACACCCCATGACACGAACAATAAAAATGCCGTCTGCGGATGCTACTGGGTTGCCGACTCTGCCCACATTTCCTCGGAGCCCGTGCACTTGCCCAGAGCTCCCAGCTCAGCCCTGACCCCCCTGCAGGGATCTCTAGGGCCAAGTGGAACACGTTTAGCAGCCACTGACCTTGCCAACACCCGCCCTGTGTGAATGGGAAGCCCAAGTCCCCCATCCCTTGGCCCCAGCACCCCCCACACACAGGTGGGCACCCAACTCAAGACAGACGATGCTCTGGTTTGACAGGTAAAGGAGACAGACTTTTAAGATGCTGCTTCCATGGGGGGAAAAAAAGGAGGGAAATGATAAAGAGAAGCTGGTTCACGGGTACAAAAATATAGTTAAATAGAAAGAATAAGTTCTAGTATTCCACAGTACAGTAGGGAAATTATAGTTAATAGTCATCTATTG
The DNA here is from genome assembly GCA_028533085.1 of Varecia variegata. Lineage (NCBI taxonomy): Eukaryota > Metazoa > Chordata > Mammalia > Primates > Lemuridae > Varecia > Varecia variegata. The sequence continues at coordinate 6,405,392 of CM052448.1, read as the reverse complement.
TAGATTTCAAAATAGCTAGAAGAATTGTAATGTTCCCAACACAAAGAAAAGATAAATGTTGGAGACGGTGGCTATCCCAGCATCACTGCACATTGAACATTACACAATGATGGTTACACATTGTATACATGTATCAATAAATCACATGGACCCCAAAAATATGTACAACTATGATATAGCAATTTAAAAATGCAAAAAAAATACTGCCTCCCCAAGACCCCCACCTCCTGGAGTTCAAACCCTGGTGTGATCCCCTCCTCTTGAGGGGGCTGGAACTTGTGACTCGCTGTTACATAAATGACAAGAGTGGACCCTGTATAACAGTCCCTGTGTTGTTTATGTCCTCACAGAAGGCTAGAACCATTAGCTCAAAGCCCTCCAATGCTAAACTCAAATTGTCATACATCCAATTCTGCCCCAGGAGTTTCCCCACCCAGTACCCCTTTGGGCAGTGGCTTGTACCATTGTGTCTGGAGGGTCTCCTGCTGTGAGGGATGTCCCCTCTTACGAAACCTGTTAAAGTGTCACACAAATAAAGCCCTTGCATGCTATCACCTTCTTGTGGTCTTATCTTTTTCCTTGATCAATGCAGAAATCCTCAAACCCACCACACTTTCTCTCCATATAGGATATGGCAAAGTGGCATGTGATAACATGTACATGATGATATGTGCAAATTCTATTACAGAAGATTATAAATGCTTGTCCTACAACGGGTATTTGCTCTCCTTGGCTGGCTTGAGACCACATTGGGTAAGAAACTGCCTCCCTTCTAAACAGTGGAGGAAGGATGGCCTGTGGGAACTATGAGGACTTTCTAGGGGCTGGCAGCATCCTCTAGTCTACAGTCACAGAGAAACTAAATCCTGAAGTCCTAGTAAGGAGATGAATTCTACCAACAACCGAAGTGAGCTTGGAAGCAGATTCTTCCCCGGTTGAGCTTCAGGTGGGACTGCAGCCCTGGCCAAAACCTGTACTGTGGCCTTCTGAGACCCTAAGCGGAGGACCCAGTTGAGCCATGCCCAGACTCCTGACCCAAGAAACTGTCAGATAATAAATGTGTGTCATTCTAAGCCCCACTAATTTGGGGGAATTTGTTATGCAGCAATAGATAACACAGCTAGCGAGCAGAAGTCCTTTCCCAAGTGTCTCCACATCTGCAGGGGGTCAGGAAAAGAAACCTGGCTTTTCCATACTCAGCAGCTATTTGTATTTTATCAAAAAGGAAAATGTTAACATGGGCTCTATTTAGGCAAATCCTCTTTTGCTTCTAAGATTACTGAACAATTTGAGCTGTTATTACCCTTCAGCAATGAGCAAATGTGACTCCATGACAAAAGAAAAAAATTCCTGAGATTTATTTGACCTTCTTCTCCTGCCAATTGCTCAATGAGAGCACTTGACAGAGTGTACTAATGTATTGGAAGACGGCACACGTATACATACAGAGTCCATATTCTAGTCCATTAAAATAATTCAATTACATAAAATGTGCTGAGATAAAAGTCACTGACTCATCCAAAAGTGCTCTCATATAGAAGTACGGGATGATTGTAAAAGTAATGGTAAACCCTAAAAGTTGGCACAAACATCAATATAGGAACCTTTCTTCCCTTTGAAATGTGAATACAAATAGCAAACATTAAAAAGTTCAACTGAAATAAATTTAAATGCAGTGATTTTATGCCTATCTAAATCAGAAACTGAGAAAAGTTATAAGAATCTCGTATTGATGAGTGTGTGAAGGAATGATCACATTCATTCATTATGACTTGCCACTATGCATTTGAAAGGCAATAATTTGGGAAAAATACATGTCATTAGCCATAATAAATTTCATTTATATTGATCTTCCTGGGACTTTGATGGAAGGAAAAATAATGTATCAATATTTGTAAATAGGCAAAGATGTGTACCGTAGTATCCTTTAATAAGAAAAAAGTCTTGAGAAAATTGTAAGAAGAAGGATGGAAAAGAGAAGTTTACCAGAGGGAAAAAAATGCATGTAGGAAGGCTGACTATGTTTTATAAAGTCCAACATTTATAGACGTATGAAGATAGTATACTCTGAATATTTAGTTCCACCCTATAAACCTGGCAATATTTGGGCCTCGAACTATAATTTCTACTATCTTCAGCAAGCAGATATTATATTTGAGTGTTTCCATGATATCTTCATTGGGCCTTGTTCTGAATTTTCTGTTTGTTTTTATTCTCCCCATCTCCCACCCCCAACAAGCTCTTTCTCATCCAACTATCATCTTGGTAGATATAATGATTTGTGTTCCCAAGACAAAGAGTTTCCTGGTAAGATTAGCAGGGTGGCACTTGGGAGGCCAAGGCGGGCAGATTGTTCGAACTCAGGAGTTCGAGACCAGCCTGAGCAAGAGTGAGACCCCGTCTCTACTAAAAATAGAAAGAAATTATCTGGCCAACTAAAAATATATCTAGAAAAAATTAGCCGGGCATGGTGGCGCATGCCTGTAGTCCCAGCTACTCGGGAGGCTGAGGCAGTAGGATCGCTTGAGCCCAGGAGTTTGAGGTTGCTGTGAGCTAGGCTGACGCCACAGCACTCACTCTAGCCCGGGCAACAAAGCGGCTCTCTGTCTCAAAAAAAAAAGATTAGCAGGGTGCCCAGCTGAAGATGTAAGTTGTGGATTTCCCTTCTCTCTCTCTCTATCAGCTCTAGGGAATCAGTTATCCTTTGGGATGGTAAATCACAATTGAAACACAAATGTCACATTGAAAACCTTAGAAAAGGGTTTCCCAACTTCAGCACTGTTAACGTTAGGAATGGACAATTCTTTGCTGTGAAGTTGTCCTATGTGTTGTAGAACATTTTGCAATAGCTCTGGCTTCTCCCCACTAGATATCAGTAGCAAACACACCCCCACCAAGTTATGACAACCAAAATGTCTCCAGAGATGGCCAAATGTCCCCTGAAGGGCAAAATTGACCTATTGGGAAGTACTGACCTAGACGTACTTCCCAATTAATCAAGGTCTAACGTTGGAGAAGAAAAAGGTATTGATAGAAGAAGGGTAACGTTGGAGAAAGAAAGGTCTGATTTTGCAGAAAGAAGGATGTTGAGAAAGAAAGGTACGCATAGCCTTTGATTTTGAGGGTTTTAAAAGGAAAAACTGCCTCATCCCTGGTGTATGGACGCCCAGGGAAAAGATGGGAGGAATTTGTCCCAAGTCTGCAAGGGACAAATGCCCAAATCACTTGTGTCACCCGTTCTCAGTGCAGCTGTGTTTGGGACCAAATTGCCGAACACGAAGTTGTGATGTCCTCACTGACAGATCAGCCGAGGGAGCCGATCCACGTGGACCAGGCTTGTCCACTGGACTGTGGCCCGATGCTCCACGGCGACACCGTGTGGCAGTGCGAAGTAATGGCAGCAGCCGACTGCCATGGCTTCATTGTCCCTGCCTGAGCAGCTGTCCCTTAAACTGCACAAGCCCCCACTTTTCTCCGCCAATTCAGGGGAGATGGGGTGAGCCCCTAAAATAGATATAGAATTTCCTGCTAATTAATCACGTGGTAACTTTCACATGTTTTTAAGTTAAAAAATACAACAATATAGCCATATTTATACCCCACATTTGTGACGAAGTTCACCCCAGTTTCTGGAAGTTTAGGGGTGAACTGGAAACCGCTGCGTGGTGCAGGTACAAGAGAAACAGCCTTCTCTCCTTGAAGTCATAAGCCCCAGCTCTGCCACTTACCATCTATGGGGTCTTGGAAGAATTACTTCACCTTCCAGGATCTCAGCGTCCTCCAGAGGGGGGTCCTGACCTCTGGGGTCCTCCCTGAAGTCTGCATTCACTCCTCTGCTTGTAAGGGGAGCTTTCATTTACTCTGTGCATCACTCAGAGCTCTGTGGTTTGGTCTTCTATATTGCAGTTCACTTTTGTCACCACTGCACAAAAGTGCAGAACAAAAGTTCTTCCCAAGTTCCCAGCTAGCTACAAGCTCACAAAGACTGGTTGGAAACATCCCTGGGACTGTCATGTTAAGAATGATTACTTCCAAGTAACTCAAAGTAAGGAAAAAGAGCAAGGCCAGTATCTCTGATGCCTGAGGCCGAGCGGCCAAATGTCAACAGGTATCTGTATAACACGAGAAGATAGACCATGAACCTCAAATGTCACAGATAATACCCAGTTCACTGCTCCAAATCGTGATAACGGAATTTAGACTGGAGTTGGCATTACGTTCGAGTTAGTAGGCAGCACATTGCACAGCATGAGCACCTGAGGGGTTCGTTATTCTGTAGGAACAGAAGCATGAATTTTCACATGCTGGAAGAATGGCTTAAAAACCATTTTAAGAGGATGGAAAATGCCTGTTGCCTGTGCTCCATCCCCCGTCCTGTGGCCATGACAGACATCACTAACTGATCACGGCTCAGTTTCCGATTTCCTCTCAACACAGAACCCCGGGTAGCCATTAGCAGTGGACTTGAGTTGAAACCTACTTGATGTCCCTCATCTAGGATCCTCCTATTTCACACATCAGAAAATCTAGTCCTTTGACATCAAATACATGTCCAGACACCATAAAACATATCAAAAAAAGAGCCAAAATCCTGAACCTTTCATTTTCTGTCTAAAACTCTTTCCTGTACCATGCCACCCTAAACCTTAATAAAACATGAATTAAAAGTTGCCTTACAAGAATTAAAATAAAGTTTATCTTTTTGTTCTAAAACAAAGTCAAAGAAAAGTGCTAACAAATGAAATATAGGACTAGCTGACCACATTGAAAATTCAATTTCCTTTGTACTTCATCAGAAAGGGCTTTTCAAATGCCTTTCCTATTTAGCTATAGCAGCTACAGAGAAGGAACCTGAGTATTACTAAGGGGAAAAAAAGTGACAAAAATCAGGTGGTTTCAGGTACCCTTGTTAGACATTTTCAAGAACTAGAGAATCCCTGATGTGCTGTTATCAATTCAGAAGACAGTAGTAAGTCCCACAAAGAGTTATCATCAAGTACTACCAGTCCCTTTGAGCTGCCTAACCTGTCTCTCTACAGAAATTGTCCTACAGCCCTACACAGAGAAGGTGCTCAAAAATAAACCTCAAATGGAAATTAGTGTCTGGGCCCATATTAATATGACTTAATATTGAGCTATAAAGAACTTAAAATATTCCAGCATGTGACTGTCCATTATTGCTTATCTAATTGTCCCTGGAAGCTGTAAGTGGAGTCTGGTCATAAAAAGCTCTTATCTCAGGAAGGTATTTGTAAGAGTAAAATGATGGGAGCCAGGAGACAGAAGAGGAGACTAAGATTTAATCAAGGCCAAGGGTATTCTGTATGACACCAGAGCTAAGAGAAGCTTTAAGACTGACAGTTAAATAATTCTGATGACCAAGTAAAAAAATGCAAAGAATTTATATAAAGAAGAGTTCTGGAGACCAGGTAAGGGCTATGACAATAATCCCTAAGAGAGATGGTAAAGCCGGCCGCAGTGGGAAGAGCCGTCTGGTGGGGGAGGTTATTACTAAAGCTATTGCTGGGGTAGAATCAACCTCTCTGAGCTTCGGATCTCACATCTGAAAATAGTTCTAATAATTAACTATCTCACCAGGTTATTGAAACCATGACATGGGCTAATATGCCTATAACACACTCTGGAAAGAGTTGACATTGCAATACAGTCCCCAGGGTGTTCCCCTGGGTACTTGGAATCCCCTCCAATATCCTCGATTACCCCTCTCTATGATATTCATAGAGAATGGCACAAGCCCTCATGCCACTTGTGGGTTTAAATTAATGACCGTCTCCCCAATAGTTCTAAGGATTCTCAGGAGTAATGACAGTTTACCTGGTCACTTCTCGTGTGGTTTTTCTGCTTCAGCAGTGTCTGTCATCTCTTCTCTGAAAATCTCTCTGGAGGATACCCACAGTCTTTCTATATATCTTCATATCACACTGAATTCATCCTCAATGTTTTCATTTTCCCCCCAAAGCACCCCAAACGGACTTTCACTGTAGGTTCGGGATGATGGAGGGAAGTTACAACACAGCACAAAACTGACCAAATCAGAGTTGGACATTAGATGTCACTGTCCTGGTATTTTTGGACCACTCCCCATCCCAGGAAATTCCTCTCTGGCCACATGCTCCTGAAGCCCTCTCTCACCATCACCCATCTTCCTGGGCCACTCTTTCTTTAGAGCTTCCTTATATCTCCTTTCTTCTCTCTGTGCCTGGGCCCTCTCACCCTGTTCTTCTATGGACTACTAGAAATGCAAGATTCTATTGCACTTTAATATACAGCACAAAGACATCCAGCCCTCTCTTGCTTCACCGTGATTCAACCAGACTTTGCAGAGGGGTGGAGAGTGTGCCCCATATTGGAATCAAAATGTCCATCAAGGCGCTTTTCTGAACAATAGAACCTTTGAATAGCTGAACCTTTTAACTCTGTCATTCTCCTAGAAAACAGAAATGTCTACAGCCAGCTTTTGTTTAAAATAGCAATAATGTTCCTTCCTGTTCTGAAGTACTGAGGTCAAAGCATTTAGTAAAACTTTTTCCTCTGTTTGTGTTCTATCTTGCCACAGGTACCCATACTTGCCTAGAACCTCATTATGGCAAAACAGGAGAACACAGAGAGAGAATCTCTATGGTGTAGCCCTTCTTCATTTATGAGGAAGCTGCCTGTGGCTCAGAGAGGGAAAATGACTTTTCCTAGATGGCTCAGCAATGTAGTGGCAGAGCCAGGACCAGAAGCTGGACCTGTGATGACCAGTTTGGTGTCCCTCTACCTCTTCAGGGGCTTCCACACTTGCATATAAGTCAGAATCACCTGAGGCAGGTAAATTCACCAGAGATTTTGGTTCTGTGGGTGTGTAAGGGTTAGGATACTTGGGACACAAGTCATGGAAACTCCAACTCCAACAGTGAAAGAGTTCATTATCTCACATAATAGGAAGTCCACAGAGAGGGCAGACCGCGGGGCAGGCTGACTCAGCCACTCAGTGACTTCATTAAAAACCCATCTTCTTTCAATCTCTTCTCTCTTCTGTCTTCAATATTGGCTTCATCCTCGGGTGGGTCACAGATGGCTGCAGCAGCAGTTCCAGGTAGAACATTCCGACTCAACAGCACCCAGAGGAAGAATAGAGGCTATCTTTTCCATTGATTTTTTTCTTAGGAAAGAGGAAAGTTTTTTCTGGGGCTTTCGACGGATTTTCCTTTACCTCTCACTGGACCAAATTAAGTCAAATACCCATTCTATAAGCAATCACTGGTAGGAAAATAGCAAGTCCTTGAAAGCAATCAGGCCACAACTAAGATTAGTTTTTCTGGAGTTTTATGATGTCATGGAGGAGGCTGTATACCTGAACAATAAAAGTATGATTCTGCTAAGAGAAAGAAGAGGATGGGAGCAGGAGCCAAGGTAGATACTCCATAAATATCTAAGAGTGTCTACCTACATGGGTCTAGGGTAGGACCAAAGGATGTGCCCTCTAGAGGCTTCCAGATGGTTCTAAAGTACATGGTCCATGAACCACACTCAGTGTCATGGCCCACTCCACGTACATATATAAGCAGTCATCCACATTCATGCCTTTACCCCAACTAAGGATACAGATAGAAATTTCAGAAACCACCACTGAGGAGGTCAGGAGGAAAGTTTTGACGTCTCAGAGAATTTAAGTTATATCACTGATATCAGACTAACTCTATGGGGAATTTCAGTTTCTTAAAATAATCTCTTCTCCCAATTTCCTTCTCATAATCCCAGCCTATTGACAATTGCAAAGCTATTTCCAACTTATCATTTAAAACCAGAAATAATCACAAAGCAATCCTGGCTTTATTTATATGCCTGAGTTCTGCCTCCCATCCTATGTATTACTTTAATCACTATATTGGCCACATGAAAGTGAAGCACCTTTAATTACAATAATATTGGTTTATTTGAATACTTGATGATGTTCCATAAGTCCCTTATGCTCTCTTCACTCTTTGTCATTCTTTTTTCTTTTTGTTCCTCTAATTGGTTAATTTCAAATGATCTGCCTTTGAGTTTGCTGATTCTTTCTTCTGCGTGATCAAGTTTGCTGTTGGAGCTCTCAATCAAATTTTTCAGTTCTGTCATTGTATTCTTCAGCTCCAGGATTTCTATTTGTTTTTTAATATGATTTATATTTCTTTAAGAAATTATTTGTTCACTCATTTTTTAAAAAATTTTGTTTAGCTGTCTATCTGTGTTTTCTTCATTCTCATTGAGCTTTTGAAAGATGGTTATTTCGAATTATTTTTCAGACAGTTCATAGATCTCCATTTTTTGGAGGGTCAGTTACTGGAGATTTATTAGTTTCCTTTGCTGGTAACTATCGGTTGTGATGAATTTGTTAATTAATTTGATGCTGGTATTCATTATACAATGTATACATATACCACATCATCATGTTGTACACTTTGAACATATACTATTTGGTCAATTAAATATTTGAAAATTTTTTAAAAGACAGTAATACTGGGCACGGAAGCAAATGCTAGTTTATTGTTTTCTGACTTACCGGAAAAGTCCTTTTGGTCCCTATGGGCAAGAGAAAAAAGAGGACCTTCAGGAGAATGTCAGGTTTCAGTAAGTTTTATCAAACCCCAAGCACTCCCCCAGGCTGGGTCACAGTCACCATTCTCATCACATTTAGCTCAAAGTTTTGAAGTTACCTGTTCATCTGTTTGTCCAACATCCCTTTCTCTCTTCCTGGCCTTTATAACAGCTTTGCTCTCTTCCCACAATGCTCTCCCCTGAGCCCCCTCCCACATTTCCATCACCTGGCCATTTCTGAAACACCTTAGAGCACTTACTTGAAGTTGGCTTCCTCCAGGAAGCCTCCCCAGACCTCCAAAGGCTGATGAGCATTTCTGATGCTTCCAATACATCCTGTAATGGCACTTAACACTTTTCTCACCATACTGTAACTTCCTGGGTCCCTGGGTCCCTCCGAGACATTTAAATTTGGTTCAAACCTGAGTTGTGCCAATCAGCCAATGGTTTCTGTGAGTTCCTGCAGCTTTCTCCTGCTGCTCTCTGCCCCTGAGTCTCCATCCATACCTGGTGCCTGTGTCTCAGCCCCTGAGGAGACTGACACGATAGGTCACAGAGGGCCCAGGAACCTGGACTTTTAGCATGTGTCCTTCCTCATCCTTATAATCAGAACATCTGGGCAGCGCTGACTTCAGCCTGGCTACTAGGATTCATTTCCACACTGAGAACATTCCTAGGGGATTCCGAAGTCCCAGGAAATACCACATTATTTTCTCATGTCAGCTCCTCAAAAAGACTATTAAGCACGGTACTTCAAAAAAAAAAAAAAGATAGTTTAAAAAAAGACATGTTTAAATGAACAATAAATTAATTAAACATGTGGATCAAGATGTAACCACAAGGGTTTCATAGCAACATTCTCTACAATAATCATTGAAATCAACCTAAACGTCCACCAGTGGGTAACCGGTTAACTATGATACATTTTAACCACACAGTGGAATTTTAAGCAGCCATTAAAATTGATGAGATATTTCTAAATGTGTTGACCCAGAAAGAGGACCATGGCATAATGTCGAGTAAAAAAGCAGGTTACAGAACAGGCAGGATGTGATCTCATTTACACAGAAGCGCGTGTGGGTGTGAGTGTGTGTGTTGGAGAAAGTTTTGAGCGTGTGTATGTGTGATTGTAAGCGTGTGTGAGTGTGTGTGTTTGTGTGTGTTTGGGGAGGGTAGAATGCCTCTGTGTGAAGGTATGTTCAGAAATATCCAGAATACGGGGGGGGGGGGGGGGGGGGGG
>CM052448.1:6370501-6380672 GCA_028533085.1 Varecia variegata | reverse complement strand
CGCTGTGAGCTAGACTGACGCCACGGCACTCACTCTAGCCCGGGCAACAAAGCGAGACTCTGTCTCAAAAAAAAAAAAAAAAAAAAAAAAGAATAAGGGTAAAATCAAGTTGTCATCAGTTGTCAGCTTGTCCTTTATTCTGGACTAAAAGTGTTTGGGCTTTTTCCTTTGGTTTTAAATAGGAAAATGATCTCTTCCCATGCCCTAATCATAGAGCAAGAAATGAAGAATAGGAAGATAAAAAGGGGACAGGATTTCCTCCAAAAATGAACAAAAGCATCAATTTTAGTTTATATCAAAATCCAAGTCCTATGAAGTTTATCAAAGTTTGCCCTATAACTTAGCAGTCCCCAACTTTTTTGGTACCAGAGACTTGTTTCATGGAAGACAATTTTTCCACAGACGGGAGATGGGGGGATGGTTTCAGGATGATTCAAGTGCATTACATTTATTGTGCAGTCAAAGCTCTCTGCTAATGATAATCTGTATTTACAGCCGCTCCCCAGCGCTAGCATCACTGTCTCAGCTCCCTCTCCTGTCAGATTAGATTCTCACAGGATCAGGAACCCTACTGCAAGCTGCGCGTGCGAGGGATCTAGGTTGCACACTCCTTATGAAGCTTCATTGGCTCACCTGCTGCTCACCTCCTGCTGTGCAGCCCGGTTCCTAATGGTCTGTGGCGCAGGGGTTGGGGACCGCAGGTATAGCTGTTTTTTGCCACTAGAGTTTGATTCAAGCAACTTTTTTCTTTGCCAACTTATCTGTTTCATGTTCTATGAGAATAATGAGCCTCATTCAATAGTCCCCAATATCTTACTTCCCTAGTTGTATTTCTATTTCTATCCCCCTTTCTCAAACCTCTGCCAAACTCCCAAACACTTTTTACATTGTACTCACTGGGAGACAACACTGCGAGCCTGGATTCTGGGCTTAGAGTGCGGGCTGTAGTCAGATTGTCAAGGGTTAGAGACCTGGCTTTGTCATTTAATATCGTTGCTGCTCTTGCTCCTCTTCTTGTCAACTTCTCTGAACATCAGTTTCTTTTTTTATCTGTTGAAAAAACAAAAAAAATATTACTAAACAGAACCAAAATACCAACTTTATCTGGCTTAAGCAATAAAGATATTTAACATATCTCATTTAACAAGAAGTCTAGAGAGTCCAGAGGTCAAATGAGATTTAGGGCTGGTTGTTTCAGCCAATCAATGATATCATTAAGGACCTACGTTCTTTCCACCTTGCTGCTCTGCCAGCCAAAGCATTAATGTTTTCCTAAGGCCGGTTCCCATCTAGTTGTAAGACAGCTATCAGCTACAGCCTTCTCTGGACATATCCCCCAGAAGTCAGCAAGATTCTCCCCCAATCTGGTGATGGGTGGAGGGTTTTTTGCTTTAGACTGATTGGAAAGAATTGACAAAAAAATACCTCCTATAACTTATAAGCAATTAGTTGTAGGATGTAAGTCTATTATTAAAAAGTCAGTTGTTTTCCTATATATCAGTAATGAGTAAGTGGAATTTGAAATTAAAAACACAACATCATTTCCATTAGCACTCCCCAAAATTAAATCTTAGATATAAATCTAACAAAATATTTATAAGATTTGTATAATGAAAACTATGAAACTCTGATGAAAGAAATCCAAAAACTAAATAAATTGAGAGATATTCCATGTTCATAGATAGGAAGACTAAATATTTTCAAAACGTCTATTCTTCCTATTGTGATCTATAGATTTAATACAATCCTAATCAAAATCCCAGAAAGTATTAATAATTTTGTGGATATTGACAAACTGATTCTAAAGTTTATATGGAGAAGCAAAAGAGCCAGAATAGCTAACACAATATTGAAGGAGAAGAACAAAGTTGGAGAACTGACAGTACCTTAGATTTACCATAAAGATTTACCATAAAGTGTGGTATTGGCAAAAGAACAGGCAAATAGAGAAAGGGAACAGAGGAGATATCCTGGAAATAGAGCCACATAAAGTCAACTGTTCTTAGACAAAGGAGCAAAGACAATACAATAGAGCAAAGATAGTCTTTTAGACAAATGGTTCTGAAGCAATTAAACATCCATGTCCATAAAAAGAAAAAAATAATAATCTAGACACAGACCTTATACCCATCAAAAAATTAACTCAAAATAGATCACAGACCTAAATGTAAAACACAAAACTATAAAATTCCTAGAAGATAACGTAAGAGAAAACCTAAATGACCTTGTGTTTGGTGATGACTTTTCAGATACAACACCAAAGACACAGTCCATAAAAAAAAAAATTGATAAGTTGGACTTCACTTAAATTAAAAATTTCTGCTCTGCAGAAGATGCTGCCAAGAGAATGAAAAGACAAGCCATAGACTGGGAGAAAATATTTGCAAAAGACACATCTGAAAAATGACTATTATCCATCATATACAAAGAACTCTTTAAAACTCAACAACAAGAAAACAAACAACCTAATCCAAAAAATGGGCCAAAGTGCTCGACAGGAACCTCATCAAAAAAGACATATATATGGCAAATAAGCATATGAGAGATGCTCAAGATCACATGTCACCAGGAAAATTAAAACAACAATGAGATACCAATATACACCTATTAAAATGGCCCCAATCCAGGACACTGACAATACCAAATGTTGACAAGAAGGTTGAGCAACAGGAAATCTCACTCATTCCCAGCGGGAATGCAAAGTGATACAGACACTTTGGAGGATACTTTGTCAGTTTCTTACAAAACTAAACATACTCTTACCATGCCATCCAACAATCCCACTCCTTGGTGATTACCAAGAGTGGGATTTTTGTATGCCCACACAAAAACCAACACATGGATGTTGTTAGTAGCTGTATTCATAGTGGCCAAGTTTAGCAGGTGAATGGATAGATAAACTGTGGTACATCCAGTTGATGGCATGTTACTCAATGCTAAAACAAAATGAGCTATCAAGCCACGAAAAGACACGGAGGAAACTTAAGTGCATATTTAAGTTAAAGAAGTGAAAGAAGCCAATCTGAAAAGGCTACATACTATGTAAATCCAACTATATGACATTCCAGAAAAGGCAAACTGTGAAGACAGTAAAAAGAACAGCAGTTGCCGGGGGCTGGAGGAGAGGAAGGGATGAATCGATAGAGCACAGAGGATTTTTAGGGCAGTGAAACTCCTCTGTATGGTGCTATAATGGTGGGTACATGTCACTGTACATTATATGTTTGTCCAAGCCCATAGAATGTACAACAGCAAGAAGGAGCCCTAATGTGAATTATGGACACTGGGTGATTGTGATGTGTCGATACAGGTTCATCAGGTGGGAGATGTTGATGAGAGAAGCTATGCATGTGTGAGGGAAGGGAGGACATGGGAAGTCTCTGTTGTACCTTCTGCTCAATTTTGCTGGGAATCTAAAACTGCCCTAAAACATAAAGTCTAATAAAAAGGTTTTTTTAAAGAGTGAAAAGATGAACACGATGAATTGAAAGCAGAAGGAAGAGGAGTAGAATAATTATACCAGAAAGCCTAGGTTAAGAGTGCTTATCTAAGCTCAGCAAAACTTGCCCTGAACATCCTGACAGTCAAGGTAAACAGAAAAACAAATAGTTTTATGTTACTAAAAGTAACTACATTGTTTCATTGGGAAAGAATTTTTCCCTAGTGTTAAACTAATTTAAGTTTGTAGAATTGAAAAACCAAAAACAAAACAACTGGATCTGATACGGTCTTTGTCCCGACAAAGCTATGCTCAAATGTTGTTTAATAGGAGGAATGTGTGGCACTGGGCAAGAGCACAGAGAAGGTGACAAGTCAGAAAAGACTCCACAGATAAGGTGGCATTTGAGCTGAGGACTGTCTGCTGGGGTGGGGCAGTTAGAATGGACGTCTGTGGACCTGCCTACCCAGCATTTGGGTAGCAACACCTCAATTTGCCCTTAGAAATCACCCTCTTTCCCAACTCTCAGTCTACATGATTTAGGTTGTCCAGGGTGATCCCATAACCAAGGTCAGGCCAACCAACACAACCCCTCCCTGGTACATGGATTGGTTCATACATGGTTACTTGTCCAACACTAGTCCAATGACCCTCTAATCCCAAACTCTTGAAAGAACTTTCATTCCTCTGGTTACTAAGCAAGTAGAATGGAAGACTAGAGCTCCCATCATCACATGGAGACAACTTGCCTTGAACAAAGTCTACATGGAGACGAGTAGTGGAGACACAGAAACAAGTGGCACACCAATGACACCATTGTGCTCCTGGATCCAGCTGTTCCTGAATGCAAATTGTGGATCCCTTGGACTTACCTGTTACATATGCCAATAAATCATATGTATGCACTATTTTTTTAATTAAACCAACTTGAATTGAGTTTGTCACTTGCAACCAAAAGAACCCTAACTAATAAGGGGGTGGATGGAGTGCATAAGACCTCAAGTCATGGAGGGCAAGGATGGCAGGTTGCAGACTAAGAATCTACAAAAAGCTTGCTACAGCTGGAGTTTAGGATAGGAATAGATAAACCTAGAAAAGTAGTAAGAAAAACAGGTCATGAAGTGCCTGGAGACAGGTAACAGTTGAAATAGATGTGTACCTTTTTTAAATTCTATACTTCAAAATTCTCTATAATCCAGCAAAATTAGTGCCATTCTGCTAGATATGAGATGCTTATAGCAGATGCTTAAAACAGAAGACAGTAACTCATATCCTAGAATTCCCCGTTCAGTAATTTAAATAAATATAATGCCTCACCCCTGACTGTTCTTGTTGTTTGCTTTTGATTTTTATGCTGGCTGCTGTTGTTCTGTTGTTTATTTGTTTGTTTGTTTTTTCACATCCTCATCCAAAAGCCTCCAGGGTCCTAAGAAAGCACAGAGTGAGGAGTGTGAGAAACTCAGTGAAACTGGAAATCCTCTGGGCATCTCTGGCCCCAAGGAGCCCGTCTCTCTGATGCTGTGGCACATAAAAGGGAGAGTGGGGCTAAGGGAAGACCCTCTGGCCTCTCCTCTACAATTCAGAGAAGACCCCAGGATCTCAGGCTGGACATGGGGGGATGTTGACTTGGGCGGAGACGGGGTGTGACTCTCATTCATTGAAATTAGGAAGACCTGAAGTCTGACCTTCAAAAGCAATTGGACACTCAGCTACACAAGATATCCGACAATAATCAATCAGTCAGAAAGAAAGAGATGTAATCAAAGGACCGAGAAAGGAAAGAAATCAAACTGCAGCCTGAGCGGTTGCTTCTCTGCCTCTGTAATCCCTCATCCTGGCCTCATGCAAACAGCAGCGTAGCCACCCACCTGCCTGAGGCCGGACAACGGGGTCCGCGTGAGCCCCAGTGCCACAGAAATCCGCATTGCAGTGTGCTAATGCCGAAATGCATAAATACAGGGGAAGCGCAGAAGCCAGCGGGGTGGATGGACACGCTTTTCTGTTCCTCCCCCAGCTACTTCTCTCTCCCCTTTCCTCTCGGTCCTGAACGTCAGTCCTCTGTACTGGATGCAGGCAACATCCTTGGCAAACTCAATACTGTTTACGTGTTTGGAATAAAATTACCGCATTTTGTTAGCACGGCTTGCAAAGCCACTGCGGGCGAGAGCAGCGGCTTTCTGTTTGCACCGCGGTCCGAGGAGCCCTCGCTCCAAGCCGACCCAGTTTCCAACGCAGGCATCCGAGCGCCACCTCGTGCTAAGGAATAAAAAGGACACTGATTTCCAAGCCGGGAGCTCCTTGGGGGATCCCAAAGTCCCTTACCTGTGCACACCTTCCTACCTTCCAGAAGGAGAAGAGAAGCAACACTTCAGTCCATAGCTTTCCTCTAAAGTTGAAGCACATCTCAAAAAATCCCACCGCAGCTGCCTGACCTGGAGTTCCAGCCGTTCATCTTTCTTGGTTTGGGCTGCAAGAAAAGTTGGAAGTCTTAAAAATCCTCCTTTTCATGCACTCAGCAAAGCTGTGTTTGGGGAGAATAGTCAGTGATTTGACCCACAAGCTAAGGCATTTTTTTTTCCAAAATTGAACTTTATCGGTCAAGCTTTCCCTGTGCCTGGACTCCCCACCCCCACCCCCAACGATTGTGTCCTCCCTGGGGTCATGGAGGGAGCACGGTGAACACAGAGACATGTTTGGAGTGCAGAATCTCAGGGAATTTTTCTGGCCTTCCTGAGCCTGTCACCTTAGGTGTACTTCCACGTCACAGGAGCAAGCTTTTACAGAATCTTGCGTAGCCCCAAACCTTTACCCCCTTGCAGCGTGGCCCAAGATCTGCCCCAGGTTCAAGCCTCTTCTTTTACTGTGTCGACCAATATAAAAAGCAGAGGCTGTCGTTGGGAGAGCTGGGGAGACTGGGTTGTTACCAGATCAAGGACATTGATACAGGTGAAGTGCTCGGAACCACGTCTGGCACACAGTAAGACATGTATGTGTTAGCTACTACCATTTTTAGTAATATGATTATTGTAAAAATCTTAGCGTTTGTCTTCAGAGATCCCACTCCTTGTAGTACCTGGATATATAATCATCTGCACCACCAGCTTCAACATTTGAAATCCTCAACAATCTCTAAAAAGAACTGACATTTATTAATACCAGGCATTGTTCTAATCTAGTTGTCTTCAACCAGGGGCAACTGTGCCCCTCAGGGAACACTTGGCAATGTCTAGAGACATTTATGGTTGTTAAAATTGGGGGAGGTGTGCTGCTGGCATTTAGTGGGTAGAGGCCAGAGATGTGATAAACATCTATCGTGCACAGGATGGCACCCCCCAAAACAAAAAATGATCCAGCTCAAAATGTCAATAGTGTCCAGGTTGAAAAGTCCTGCTCTTACCATCTTACATGCGTTACCTCCTTTAATGTTCTCAACACTGCTATAAAATAGTTATTATTACTACCTCCATTCTACAGATGAGGAAACTGAGGCATGGAGAAGTTCAATAACTCACTCAAGATCACACAGCTGGCAAGTGGAGAAGGGATTAGAACCCAGCCTTTCTGGCTCCAGATCCTGGGTTTTTTAACCTCCCCATGGGGGCACTTCCAGCATCCTGGTGTTGGAGACATGCCCTAAACCCTCCTTAAACATCAGTTAGCAAATACTCAGTGATATGTATCCAATGCAGAAAACACAGAGAAGGAAGAATTCCAACTTGAATTCTACCACAACCACTAGAGAAGATCTTAACAAATGCAGCTTCCCCTTTGCAGACCTAACCATGTCACCAAGACTCTAGAACAGGGATTAGACCCCAGGCCAGATCCAGCCCCCTGCTTGTTTTTGTAAATAAAGTTTTATTGGAACACAGTCATATTCATTTACATATTGTCTATGGCTGGTTTTTGTGCTTCAGCGTCATCGAGTCATGGCAATAGAGCCTGTCTGCTCTGGAAAGGCCGATGTGCTCACTCTTTGGCCCTTCACAGAAAGCGTTTGCCAATTTCTGCTCTAGTAGAACAGAGGCAACTGGCTAAACAGTTCGGGACACCCATTGCCAACATTTGCCCTTGTTATGTCCCTGGAAGAGAAGTTGTACTTTATTTACTTTGAAAATCGTTACAAAAATAAGGTGGATGGATGGAGAGATTGATGGGTAGAGGGAGAGAGGGAAGGAGGGAAGGATGAAACAAGGACAAGAGGCATGAGGAAGGGAGGGACAAGTGATACCACAAGTCAAACACAATACACTAGTAGAATCTACAGGGTTGGTATATGGGTGTTTGCTGTACAATTCTTTCAATTCCCTGTATGTTTAAAATTTTTCACAATAAAATGTTGAAAAGCTATGTGCAAAATATAATGATTTCATAATATATGTTTGTAAACAGAAAAATGTAACTATATTCATATAAACGTTCATACATGTAGGTATTCATTTAGGTAATATTGAAAGAAAATAAACTCAAATCATAATAGATGTTATTTATGGTAGTGGAATTATTGGTATTTGGACTTTATAACACTCTTTTTATTTCCCAAATTATGAACAACAAGCCTATATTACTCTGACAGTCAGAGTGGAAGAAATATTTGAGAGAAAAGATCACCAGAGGGGAACGTCCGATGCCCCCGAATCTCTTGTTTGGAATTTAAAAGCTGGGAACATCTCTGAAAATAATAAATGGTAAAGAATGGCAAATCTTACTGAGGATCGTCCTTCCTGGGCCATGGCCCTCTCAGGCACTTAGAGGGAAAGAAAACTGGAACATTTTCCTGGAGCGGAGCCACAGGACGAGTCTGTAACTGGGACTTGGGCAACGTGCAAATAAGCAGAAGGCAGTGGAATGATTTTCCCACAGGAGAACGTCTGAGAAAAGGTCAAGGAGCCCAGTGGAGTGGCAGTTACGAGAGTTCCAGGACCCTGTCCTACCTGTAAACCCTGAGTCAAAGACTGAGTCAAAATGTAAATCCTGTTGTCTCTCTCTGCTCCTTCCAGACACAGAGCAACATGTCTGGGGGCATCTTTCATTCTGGGCCAGGAAGAGCAACAAGCAGTCCTGTGTGGGAGAGGTCTTGTCCCCAAGATCCCAGGACTCCAGCCCATCTCTGTCCCCAAAGCAGAATCCTCCACCCAAACACACCAGTTTTGCGCAATAATCCAACTTTTGACCATATACCATTTTTATAAGGTCAAAGTATGCGTAAGTCACATTTTTTAAAAAGTTCAAGACTATGCTTAGACTTCACATAGTCACTGATAAGATAACAAGAGCTTAAAGGAAATCAGGAATTTTTTACCCTTAAGCAATGCAGACCCTCTGGGAAGAAATCACTGGTGATTGTGATATTTCCCATTTCATTTTAATATTGATTTTTCCAGTTTAAAAGGTTCTAGTTGTTAATGGGCTCTTTGTGAGTTATTTTAGACATATGTTGCTCATTTACATAGAGCACATTACACACTAAGTCTTCACATTCCAAATTAATTTATTTGTAAGCGATGTATGAACCAAGGAGCATCTTTGTGAGACGAAAAACGTGTTATCCTACAATTCTCAGTGCTAAAATTGGTGGCAAAAATGTCATTCATCAATTCATTTGTTCATTCGTTTTCAAAAATACTATTGCATCCCTACCACAGGCTGAACATCATCTAGTCACTGGGAATGGAACGCTGGGGAGAAAAACAGACAAAACTCTATACCCTATGGTGGGGAGAAAGGCAAACACCAAATGAATCGGCAAATTTATGAGGAATGCAAGGTGTTGGGAGTTGAATGGTGGTCCTCAAAAGACATGTCCATCTGGAACCTGTGAATGTGACCTTATTTGGAAAAACTGTTTTTGCAGATGTGATAAAGTTAAGGATCTCAAGACGAGATTATCCTGGATTAGCGTGGGTCCTAAATCCAATGACAATTGTCCTTAGAAGAGAGAGGGAGAAGACACAAGGAGAAGGAGGCTATGTGAAGAGGGAGACAGAGATAGGCATGGTCCATGTATAAGCCAGGGAGCACCAAGGATTGTGGGCAACCCCCCAGAACCTAGGAGAGAGGCCTGGAATGGATTCTCTTCTGCGCCTCCAGGAGGAATCAACTCTGCCAATGCCAGGATTTCAGACTTCTGGCCTCCAGAACTGCGAGACAATACATTTCTGTTGTTTCCTCCAAAGCATTTTGATTATAATCCAGGAGATTGCCACCAAGTGGATAGTAATGCCAAAATTATGGAATTATGACCTGAACAGCAAGTCATGTGTTAACTGGGGGTTAAACAAATCAAATATCCTCACACAAAAGCGTCTCCCATCTCTTTGAGCCTTTGGGCATTTAAAAAAAAAAAATTCATCCAACCCATGGAGAAGCAGGCAGAAAGAAAAAATAAAATAAAAAAAAATAAATAAATAAATAAATAAATAAAAGAAATTCCTCTGCTTTGTGCCAGTCATCTCACACCTAGGAACTGGTCCTATTAAAATATTCGGAGATGCAGACAAAGATGGCAGGTGAAGGATATTATGGCCGCATCATTCATAGTAATATAATACTAAAACAACCAAAACACCCAACAATAAGGAAATTATAGCATTAATTACAATACCAGTTCATTTACCTGGTGGAATATTATATGATGATTAAAAATCATGTTTTTAAATATTCTTGTGGCTGTATGTCAATGTTCTTGACAAAATTTCAAGGTAAAAAAGGCAAAATCTAAAACTGTATACA
>CM052448.1:6355984-6370001 GCA_028533085.1 Varecia variegata | reverse complement strand
GTGAGCCCGGCCTATTGTTTTGTTTATTATCCACCTGTTCCCACCCAACTTAGAGAGCAAGTTCCAGGAGGGCAGGGAATTCTGTCACTGCTGCAGTCCAGTGCCTACAACAGTGCCTGGCACATGGTAGCCACTCAGTAGATAACTTGGAATGAATTCATCAATAATATACTAAACAAAAAAAACAAGTTACAATACAAAACTAATAATTGAACCCCATGTGTGTATGTGTGTGTAGGCACATGGAAAAGAGATTGAAATGATATATAACAAAAGTTGACACTGAGTACCTCTACATGGTAGAATAATGGGTGAATGAGTGATTGTAATTTCTTTCATCATTTATCTGTATTTCTTAAGCCTGCGATGATGAACACGTGCTACTCTCACAGCAGAGTGCCTGGGGGTTGTTTCCTACGATGTTTCAGTAGGAGCATCTGGGGTTGTTGTTCTGGCCAGGTAGACACAGGGACCCACAGAAAGAAGATCCTCTCGGCCTCTTCCCTCACCTCGTAGGTGGGCAGGTTTCAGGTTCACAGGCACCTGCTACCCTGCGGGGAGGAGTCATGGGATCCTCGTAGCCTGCCATGTGCTGCCCCTTCCAACACCCTTGACCTGGCAGCTGGGGAGGACGTGGGCAAGTGTCTCAAGATGACCAGGAGCATTCTGGGAAAAGAGCAATGAAGAGGGACCCCTCCTCTGATGAGGATGATGAATCCTACTGGAACCTCCAGGATGCACTGGGATTGTGAGTTTTTGGAAACAGACACCAAGATTGCAAAGGAGTCACCCACTGTGAGGGCTGCTCAGCCAGTGACTGGGCTCCAATGCCAGGCTCTGGGGGAAGGTGGTGAGAGACTGGTTAGTCCAGCTGAAAAGGATGGCTGAACTGGGGGCAGAGACTAGCGTAGTTGAGGGGCCACACTGCAGGCTGGGCAGGTCCTTCTACAGCGAACAAAAGATGTTCCAAGCCACCAGGTGGGCTAGTTTCCAAATTGTTAATTCTCTCTTTGCCTGTGTCTGGAAGCTGAAGTATCCGCTTTAAACAGAGCTGAAAGCCTCACCCTGCGGTTCACGTATATCTGCAGAGGGGTCAGAGATCTCAAGAGGGAGACTTGTTGTTAACATGGAGTACGAAGGGTGGTTAATTAGAAAAATAGAAGATTGGGCCTATATTTTACCCCAACCCAGGGAAATAATCATTCTCTATTTACTGCAGTCTGGGGAAATAACTCATTCTGTTCATACATTTTAAATACATTTAAAAATTAGCAATACTAGATCTAAGAGACAAATCAATAGATGAGTAAATAAATAAATAAAATAAGCAAGTAAATAAATTGTTTAAGAGACAGGGAGAAGGAAAGAAACCTACCTTCTGTGTCTCTGAAGCATTGCACGCAGGCTTTGATTAATGTAAGCTGTGCTTTCCAGAATGTTACATGCTTGAGCTCACATCATGAAAAAAGGGTTTGCATCCGACCCGTAGTGAGGAGGGAGACAGATCTCTGCTCCCATACCGCTGCATCCATCAGCATTCTTAATCATCTTGCTTGTGTGGGTGTTTATCATCCTTCTAGTTATTCTATTCATCGCTCTGCTATTAGGAGGGCATGAACAGTTAATGTTGTCTGATCATATCTTTCAGCTGGAAAACATTGTTAAAGAATCACAGCATAAAAGCCGGTGTAAAAGCCACCACCTAACAGTTCTCTCTAATGCCACGCTAATGGGAGGTCACCATTTCTGAACGGGGCCGTGTTGAATGCCTTCAGATAAACTTCAGATACCGTTTTTCTGCAAGGATTTTAATTGCACTCCCAAAGGTGTTAAATGAAAGCACTGAACACACGTTTATGGCCTATTTAACAAAGCCAGCACAGGGCTATGTATAAATACTTATGCAGAAATAGAGCTGAACTGGGGCACTTTGGGAGAAGACAGTGGAGGGGGGCAGTGGAAAGGGGATGGTAGTGGAGCTCCCTAAGAAAAGAAATGACACCCATTATCTGGACTTACAGGGAAAATAGTGCTCAGTTTAGACCCAACTGGAAAATTACTCTTCCTGTCAATAAGAGAAATGTTAATTAACTTAAAATACAAGGCACATAACAAGATGGTCAACGTCATTACTTACCAAGAGAAGGCAAATGAAAACCACAATGAGAAATCACTGTGCACGCCCCAGAATGGCTAAAATAAAAAGGACTGACCATGCTAAGTGCTGATGAAGACGCAGAGCAATGGAAGCTCAAGAGAATGCAAAATGAGACAGCCACTCTGGAAAACAGTTTGGCAATTCCTACAAACATTTGCTTACTTTATGATCCAACAATTTCACTCCTAAATAGTTCCACAAAAATAAATGAAAACATACGTCCACAAAAAGTCTTGCAAAAGAACGCTAATGGCAACTTTATGTATAATAGTTAAAAACTGCAAGCAACCCCAGTGTTCATCAATAGGAGAATGGTTAAATAAGCCACCATATATTCATTTTGTGGAACACAACTCAGCAATAAAAAGGAAAGAACTTCTAATCCATGCAACAAGGAGAAATCTGATAGATATAAGGCTGGGCAAAAAAAGTTCAAGGACAGGAAAAACTAATCTACAAGGATAGAAAGTGGAGCAAAAGTTCCCTTTGGAGGTAGGGGGGACCAGAAGATCTTTCTGGGGTGATGGAAATGCTCTATATCATAATGGGGATTTGGGTTGATAATAGCTTTAAACTTTTGTTAGACTCATTAAACCGTACATTTAGATTAGTGCATTTTACTCTCTGTAATAATAATGCACCAATAAAAATCTGCAAAAGAGCAAGCCCCAAGCTTGGTAAGAGACTAAGAGCTGGAGAGATGAGCAAAGGGAAAAACTGAAAACTTTCTCGGGCAAACATAGTGGGCATTTTGCGGAGCGAATTGGAAGGAAGCCACATTCTTGGGAATACGGCTAAGAAAGTCCTCACTGTGAGAAATCTGAGTTTTGACAAATTGCCAAAGAAGAGATTAAGAATGAAGGTGCAGAAACAATCGCAAAGCACTATCCCAAGACAGGCTGGGAGGTCCGAGAACAGAGGGAAAAACGCAAATAAGGTCAACAGAACGTGTTGGATGCAGGAAAGCAAGCTCTGAGCCAACAAGAGTAAACCTACTCTCTGAGCCACGGCAGACTGAGGGTCTTGGCAACCCCTCTGTCCTTCCTCTCATGATTATTGTCAATAATGGACTTGAACTAATTCTATAGCTGACTCTATTGAGTCCTCATTCCATCAGGTGGATTCACTCATTCTCAGCTAATCTTCATGTTGTCATAATTGAGTCCCAAGTTAAACAGAAATAAAAGTCAATAATCATTGAGGACTTTAAGCATCATACACTGTGCTAAGCACTCAACATGCTTTGATTCACTTAATCTTGCTCCACCCATGAAGCAGGCATGGGCAATAGATTCCTATTTTATAGATCAATCTACTGAGGCACAATGGGGTAAAAACTTGCCTAAAGTAACTGTGAGGTAGAAAGGGAGAGGCAGGATTCAAACCCAGGCCTTAGGACCTCTGAAGTCACAAACCACGGCACTCTATTGCCTCCCTCCAGGTGTTTTTCAAACTGAATGGATGTGACCATTGTAGAATCACAGACTCTGAAACCCTTATACTACATGTAAATGTCCAGAAACCCTAGAGAAAGAAATTGTGACCAGCCAGAGCCAAAAAAGCTATGCATCCTAACCAAGGCCCCATTCATTCGTTTGTTCAGCAAACATTTAAGAGCCTACTATGTTTTAGGCATTGCTTGCCACTGGCAAAAAAATAGAATTGAGAGCCAAAAGCTATTCTACTACATTTCGGCAACACCCTACTTCAAAATGCACTCATAGACAACAAAGCAGAAAAATGTAACCTGGAGGCCAACATCCCTTTTACAAATGTAGTGTATAAATGTATAGATTGGCAGCCACAGACAATCAGGTATAAGGCTGAACATCCCATGCCTGCTCAAGAGGCTGCCCCAGCTTCCTGAACAGTTTCATCAGGCTCTATGATTACCTTGTAATGCAGAAATTGATCATTAATCAATGTTGCCTAAGCAACATACTTGGAATAATAAATCAAGACAGGCTCAACAACAAAGCTCTGGGAAATTGATGGCATATTAGCTTTGACTGATTGCTGAGACACTGCTCTCCTGGGCTGACGAGGGGCGCAGGATGGATGACAACAGGATGCAAAAACCAATACTACGGGATGAGCAGAATTGATGACACTGCACGAAGGGAATGCAGAATAAATGCCACAGGACGGCAGTGTCACATCCTGAAGCAGAGAAGGCAGGATTAAGTTCTGGCTATGCCACCGCTAGTTTTGTGAGTCTCACTTCGCCATCTCATTTTCCCTCTCCAGATTGTTTTCTCATCTGTAAAATGGGGTTAAATAATTTCTGCAATGCAAAACCCATAGTTATTGACAAATGTATGTGAAATTGTCATGTAAACTGTGGAAGAACAAAAAAATGAGGTGTTTAGGTTTAGGGGGTGCTCTACACAAAATTCTGACCCAATTAAGAACTATGAGATAGGAAGTATCAGAACCCCAGTTCCATTAATGACAGCTGGACCTTGTCCCTTTGCTTGCATCAAAGTTTTCCACCTCTTCTTACCTCTTTGCCTAAGTAGAGCTGCTGGAAAAAGCAGAAAGGATAACAGGAAGAAAGAGAAAGGGAAAGCATGCTTCACCTGCAGGCAGAGAGGACAAAGAAGCTGAGCACACACCAGGAGGCACCTCTCCATCATTCTTAGCAACCAGGTAAACTACTTCTCCACCCACAAGAAGGTGCATCTGAGCACTGGCCATAGGAGGCAATCTTCATTTCCAGAATGTTCCCCCAGGGGCCTGTGGTGTTGGCAGAAATTCCTATTATTAGATCAAGAGTCAGCTGATTGACTGACCCAATCACTTTTCCCAGCTCTTGCCATCTCCCACTATGGAGCCTAGAAAAGCCAGCTACCTGATTTCCCAGACTCCCTTGCAGCTAGCATTGGTCATGTGACACAACTCAGACATGAGTGGGAGGATGCTGAGTGGATCTTCTGGGAAAGTTTTTGGTTTCATGATTTAAAAAATTACAAGAAGCTGGCCTTGAGACAGATGCGATAGCTGAGCTGCAATCGCTTGTGATCCCCAAGGAAGGGGCAAGAGAATCACAAAGACATCAACTCCATTATTGAGCCGCTGAACTCACCCCAGTAACCACTTTCCAGAAGATGTATAATCTTGCTAATTGGCAAACTGAAAGTGCGCAACTTCTCCTCATCCTTTCTTCCCCCTTCCTATTTAAGTTTGTGGTAATTCAAAAAAGAAATATAAACTTGAAAGATGGATTTTCCTATAATTTTTAAGAAACAATTTGACACTATTTGAACGCTAAGTAGGATTTTTTTTTTTTTCTGTCCAACTCTCACCGAAAGCCTTGTGGAAGAAAATGACATTTATGTAGGATTGTTTGAAAGATATGCAGACCATCATTTCTTTTCATTGAAAGGGCTCAAACTCATCTTAGAAACTGCTCCATGAGGACAAAAGGATTACCGCAACAAAGAGCTTGGGAAATGGTGCATATTTCGGCCATCTCTTGCTGCATAAGACATAACACTACAATCCCTTACTGTCCCTGAAGCTTGATCTTCCCCTGGGATTTTCACCTAAGTGAGCCAAAAACCCAGCTTTCATCTTAGCTTAAGTTGATTAGATTTGAGGCACTATCCCTCACCATTGTTTATAATTCTCTATTAGAATTCTACATTCACACCCTTCAACATGACAATACCTCCCACAAGAGTTGGTAGAGTATATCTCCCCATCCTACTGGTATTGACTGGGCCATATGACCTGCTTTGGCCAGTGGAATGTGAGCCTAAGTGACAACATGCCAGTTCCTGGAAGAGGCCTCAAAAGGCATCAGGTATCTCTATTCACTCTCTTGCACATTTGCCCCTCACCATGGGAGGACAATGACCCAAGTGGTAGCCACTGGTCCAAGGACACGAGACACATGGAACAGATCTGACCCTGAGCCTGTTTTCTTAACAATTAAAATTACAGCTACTCTTCTGTCCCAGAGCTTTTCTTGGTGGACTGGAAAGCTGCATGAACAATTTATAAACAATACCTCCATATGCCCAATCTGTAAGACTTCAGGTCCCAAGGGATATCCCCCCACCCCAGGAAATACCAGCATCTGGGTGCCTGATTCTGCTAATTTAAGCCATGATCATTTCATTGCTCATCATCACAAATAATGTACTAGAGCTTAGAGCATTCATTCATTCATTCATTCATTCAACAAATATGTATTAACCACCCACTACGTACCAGGCACGGGGGAGGGAGCAGAGGGCAAGGCAGCTGTAGTCTCCTCCCCCACAGAGTTAATACTCTAGTGTGTGTGGTTGGAGGCAGAGGAGAGGCAATAAATATAAGAACAAATAAAATACATATGAAATGTGCCAGCTAACGGTTAAGTGCTATGCAGAAGAATTCAACAGCAGAAGAGAATAGAAAGTGACGAGGCAGGGAACGATAACTCCAGGTGGTCGCAGAAGTCCTTATTTCTGATGAGCAAAGAATTGGATGAAGCCAGGGAAAGAGCCTGTCTTGGAGGAGAGTGTTCCAGGCAGAAGGAACAGCCAGTGCAAAGGCTTAAGGAAAATCAAGAGCTTTGGGGATGGAGCAAAGGGAGTAAGGGGAAAATCACAGAAGAGGAGTGTGGCAAGGAGAGAGGAGGCAGAGCACGTGGGCCTGGTAGGGCGTGGTAAGAACTTGAACTTGGTAATTGAAAATACTAGACCTCAGTCCTTGGACATAACACCTTTAAAAGGGAGGAAAGGGAAAGCTGTTTAGCGTCTGCCTATTACACGCCAGGAACCATACTAGATGCCCTCTGTACACTTCTCTTTACATTTAAACGTGCATAATGTTTATTGAGTACCAAGCATAATCAGTATTTCTAGAAATCAAGATCCGTTTTATATTCAAATCAACAGTAAGGCACGAGGAGAAGAGGTGTGTATTTAAACCTCTCTGAACTTTCCTTAGTTCAAGATGAAATAAATGCATGATTTCACATGTGGAACATGGAGATCATGTAAACAGTACGTTAAACTCAATCACACACATTATAGCCTGTTTTCTATTCTTCCTGGTAAGTTAGAAATCTAACTTTTAATTTTCAAATGGTGTCCTATACAATCACCGCAATTATCATGCTATTCAACTGCAGAGGTAATTTAAACTGGGTTGCTTCTCCACCCAACAATCTATTTGTAACATGCGATTCTGGCTTGGAGTCCAAGGATAAATATTATCTTCCAAACAAATTTAAGTTGAAGGTAATTCACCAACAATGGTTTGAAAAGGAAATAAACTGTGTGTCGACACTGTGATTGAACAACCAGGAAAACCAAGGGAATTAGCTAGAGAAATACTGGAATTAATTAAAGAGTTCAAGAAGATGGCTGAATACAAGATAAATATACAGAAATCAACACCTATCTCATAAACCAACAGTGTAAAAAGATTCCACTCACAGAAGCATGTCTATTAATATGTATGTATGTGCATGTATACATATATGTGTGTGTATCTGGGAATGATTTTTACAAAAAGAATCTGGCTTTGATATGAAAGAACTACAAAACTATTGCCTAAACACAGGAAAAGACTGACGTGTATGAACATGCACAAAAAATAATATTAGCCTTATTTATAAATGCTTATAATGAGCCAGATGCTTTTTATAGCCTCAAATAATTTTCTCAAACCCTGTGACATAGATCATGTTTCTTCTGTGATTTACAGATGTCCAAACTGAACCTTAGAGGAGCGAGGTAATTTTCCCTTGATGAGAAAGTCAACGTGAAATCTTTAAAATGTAAAATCTGATTGTATCACTCACTGTCCTACTGAAAGCCCCTCACTGGCCCTTGTTTTTAAAAGGGAACCAAAGCTTTGCAAAGTTAAGCAGGCGAGGAAGACTAAGACCATTGCAATAGGGGAGAGATCGAACTCAACTCTGAATGCAACAGCGGCAGCTAGGGATTGGTAGCTAACGGGCAGGGTGAGGGAGTCATTGGATGGAAAATTATTCAGAGCAACTTGGGTGGGTATCAAACGTGGGGCACTCTCGCTAATCCAGCCTGGCAGAATTCTAACTGAACTGGGCCCAGCAGGTTTAGGACAGCAGGCCAAGGAGAGGCCTAGTCTAGGAGAGGGCCCAGGGAATCCTGACTCAAGTTTTGTCAAAGAGGAAGTCCTTGTTATATGATTTATATGACTGAAAAAAACAGGTTCTCAGAATCAACAGAAAAAATTCCAAACAAGAACATGTAACATAACTGATTAGAAGTATAACTTTAATGTACCAAAACGCACAGCCTTCTTACAAACCAGGGCTCAGCAAACTACAGCCCGCGGGTCAGCTGAAGATACTCAGCATTTCTGTGGGAAAATACAATAACCGGAAAAAAAAAAAAAGGATCATCGAGAATCCCAACCTTTCAGGAATGAAAGTCTGGATTTCACCAGCTGAGGTCTTGGGTGAGGACAAAGAAAAAAGAATAAAAAGAAACATAATATCAACTGCGCACTCATGACAAATTATAGAAGCAAGAACTATAGCAACCATGAATACCATCTTTGCTTTGTGTGTATCCTATTAATAATTTTTCCTCTCTTTTCTTCTTCCCTAATATCTTACACCAGTCTTGTTAGTAGCAGTTAACTTTACAACTTGGTCACCAAGTAACAGAATATTCTGAGGGGACTATGGTTGATTTTGGAGAGTAATTAGCATAGCCCAGACATGGATACAATGACTATTGGGACTTTGAGTCTCCTTATTCTGGGCAGAGGGTGAGACTGTCTCTGCTTGAATGAAGAATAGCTGCATGTTGTTAGGTGGAAGCATAGAATTGTATTCTTGGTTGAAGTTCAAACATATAGAGAGGAGTGTGGACAAAGATTGAGCAGCCAAAGAGCGGACTGTGCCAGTTTTTCAGCTATTGTATTTTACGACCAAACCTGCACTTCCACACTCGGCTTGGTGATGCTGGGGCCACAACTCTGCACCCACATTTTTCTTTCGCGGCTACTCCCCACTGAGGAGATCAGAAGGCTGGGGAGGAAGAGGTGATATACCTACGCCTTGTTGTTGTTGCTATTCTCATCAGTGTTGCCCTAGCAATGCTTGTTTGCCTTAGCCGTGGTTCCTTATTCCAGAAACAGCAGGTGGTTTTTCAATACTCACAAAACCAGCCTCACTGCACCCCCTGGGCGGCGACACCAAAACCAGAACCAAGTCGTTCCCTCCTTGGAAATCTCAAGTTTCAACTCTGTGGGGCCTCTTCTCTAAAATTCTAAGTTTTAATCATTCCAATCTTTTCCCTTAGCTCCTTCTGCCTTAGAGGTAGCTGCTTCCTGCAGGGTCTCCCTCCATGATATATTACTTTGTTCTTTTATTCCTTTTCAAGGCATCTACAGGTTGCTGTCACTCCCTTATATACAATTCAGGGTCAGTAAAATTCTTCTGTAAAGGGCCAAATAGAAAATATGTTAGGTTTGCGGGTCGCACGATCTCTCTGTTGCAACTACGCCAGTCTGCCATTTTCACATGAAAGTAACCGTAAACAATACTTAAATGCATGCCCGTAGCTGTGTTCCCATAAAACTTTTATTTACAAATAAACAGGCAGTGGATGAGATTTGGCCCACCCTGTGTTAAATTCTTCCTATTAAAATAACTGGTGTAGTAGTCTGTCTCCTGAGTCTTAAAGCCTGGCCCATTAGAGCATCATATTCTCATGAAGCGTTCTGACCCTAAGTTGGAACAGTTAGAGCCAAGGAGACTTAGGTGTAGGACAGTTGCTGCTGGTGCCTGAGAAAAGGTGTTCTTATCCACCACACTCGAAGCTAAAAGACAAGTTTTCATGGAGCTTCTCTCTGTCATTCTGCAACCATGAGGGGATAGTCTACCTGAAAATGGAGTCAATATAGAGAAAAGTTTAATTAGGAGCACAAGACCTTGATCCAGCCATGCCTGAAGCCCATGGTTTAAATTATAACAGCCAATATATTACCTTTTCCCTTAAGCATTTTGACTTCAATTTCTATTACTTGGAACTGAAGGTGTTCTGAACAATACAAAAGCATACACATAGACGTGAAGACACAGGGGACAAAAACCTCGTAGATTACCGTTTTTTCATTCATTCAACAAACATACGTGAAGTGCCTGTTTGTTAGACCCTCTGCAGAGATAAAAGGATACAGCCCTGTCCTCCGCAAATAGCAGGTCATTTTAGAAAAATGCTGCTCGAGCCTTCCACATGTTGCATTTTTACAACAAAGGCAATTAATCAAGCCATGTTGCTTAACTAAAAAAAGTATTTTCATCAAAGCTTGAACTCTTAGATACCCTAACCCTAATAATTACAACTCTCAGCCCATACACTCAGGTGTTTAAGAAATCAAAGCTTTCTTATTTTATATAACTCTGCTTAATTTCTACTGCAAGCCGCATTCCTGGGGTCTAAAGGACTTGGGTGCTTCCCTGCCCCCTCTCCCAAGGTTGTGGTAAGGTTCTGCTGGGTTTACATTGTGCCAGCAGGTGGAGAGCACGTGGCATTTAGGCCATGACAATTGATCCACATTGAACACACATGAAGCTCACCTTGCTTCTGTCTCCCAACCCCTGCAGACCTGTGGCAGGCACTGCTAGTTGATCTCCAAATATCCACCTCCCCTTTTCCTTAGTAACAGAACTCCATTACAAAATGTTAAACTTAGCCTCTCTTTCAGCTTCATATGGCCAGGTGACTAAGTTTTGTCTAATGACGTATAAAAAGATATATGTGACTTCAGGGATAGCGCTTTCAAAAGGAGTTGGTTGGGGTGGGAGAAGCAACCTTTCAGCCTTCCTGTTGTCAAGAATGCAGGTGTGATGGCTGGTGCTTTGGTAGCCATATTGGGCTATGAGGTAATCTTGAGCATGGAAGCCATAAAGTAAGGATGGTGGTACAAAGAGACAAATGTTCCTGATAGCTTTGTATTACTGGCATACCAGCTGTAGACTGCCTGCCTCTGGACTTGTTTGTGTTTGTTTAGACCACTTTGTGGACTACTTAAGCCACTGTTTTAGGAAATGGTCGTCTCTATTATTTACAGCCAAATGCAATTCCTGTTTCAAAATCTGCTAGCTCTCTCTGCTGCTTCGGTGCCAGCCCAGAAGCCCAGGTATCTTTGCAAGACTTCCTATTCTAAATCTGAAGAAAAGACTTCTGTGCTCAAAGCTTACTGTCATCAATGGGTTTAGGATTTTGAAGACGGAGGAAAAGGAGGTGGTTCCAAGCCACTAACCTTGCCTGAGGCAAGGAGCACAGAGCTGACTCGCTGCTTCAATGGGAGTGGAATGGTGGCAAAGGAATCCTAGGAGACAGACAGAAAGTAGTGCACATCTCAAAAGCATGACCCAACACACTATTATTAAGTAGGTTTAGCAAACTATTCCTCAGTGTCCCCCTGAAAAACACTAATATTTCCTTCTTTTTCAAAAAACCCTAGCACCAATTTCTGCAAGGAGTCGTAAGTTTCCATCTAATAAACACTGCCAATTGAGAAATTCATAATACATGAAAGTAGCCCTGAAGGCCATGAAATCAGACAGATTTGGAGTAACATCATACGCCTTGGTGTGAAGAAAAATACTTTGAGTTGCTCTTTGAAGGAAAGAAAATAATGAAAGCAAGTGAACAAGGTCTAAGAAAATTAAAACAGATTATCTTCCCCCAAAATGGGATGATTAAATACGCCAACACACACACACAGAATTCTGTTCTCTGCCCTGAGGCCTGTGTGCATTGTGATTTGTTCTTTGTTTTAGAAAACTGTGATTGTTTGGAAGTGCTCTAAATGATTCAGCAGCAGAGATGTGTGGGACAGCAAAGGAAGCGACTAAAGCTTCATATTTTATTGTGAATTGGGCCCAACTTCAAAGCCAGACTGAGCTTCTAATCAAAATATGCAACGGGGAGAGAGCTCGAAAATAATATTCATCATTAATATGGGAGTAGCTAAGGTTACAAATTCTTCAAGGGTTTCAGAAAATCTGCAGGAGTCTTTCAAATAACACTGGGAGGCCACGTATTTTTATTTTTCTCTCTCTCGGGTCTTTTTAAATAAATATTTAAAATAGTCCCAGGGTCAGGATTATCTAAAGGGAGGAATATGAATTTGAGTTATTACTTTATAAACTGCTCTAGAAGGCCACAAATAATATAGGTAATTTGCTTTTAAGTAACTAACAATGGCATAGTAATCTCCTACCCTTCATTCCACACCCAGGCACTGGAAGCTGTTATCCTGGCACGATGGTTTACTTTGCCACTCACTATTTAAGGTTAATAAATGAACACAGGGCCGGGCGCGGTGGCTCACGCCTGTAATCCTAGCACTCTGGGAGGCCGAGGCGGGTGGATCGCTCGAGGTCAGGAGTTCGAGACCAGCCTGAGCAAGAGTGAGACCCTGTCTCTACTAAAAATAGAAAGAAATTATCTGGCCAACTAAAATATATATGTATACAAAAAATTAACCGGACATGGTGGCGCATGCCTGTAGTCCCAGCTACTCGGGAGGCTGAGGCAGTAGGATTGCTTAAGCCCAGGAGTTTGAGGTTGCTGTGAGCTAGGCTGATGCCACGGCACTCACTCTAGCCCGGGCAACAAAGCGAGACTCTGCTCAAAAAATAAAAATAAAAATAAATGAACACATGTCTTTATGGAGGTTGTATCTTCTATTCCCCTTCGTGGCATAATTCTCAAATCGATAGTTAACAAACTCAAGATTTTGCTTTTAGCACATTTCAGCGTTGCAGCAGCATTAAAAAAAAATAAACAAGAAAGGAAGAAGAATGGAAACCTCAGAAGAAAGAAAAAAAATTTTATTTCCAAAGGAATGTGTGAAGTTCACATTGTTTCATCTGTCTCTTCTTTTAATAATTGCATCCACTTAATGCCCAGAGTAGGCATTAGTCATCAACATTTTCGGATGGGAACACTACTAACATCAAAATACACAGAGTCACTAGGCCACCTAGGATGGGATGGTGCCCATCAGCCTCTCCCAGGCTGCCAAAGCCGTGCCCTTTCCAGGCTCAGGGTAAGAAGTGTCTTTTTCTGATACTCCTTTGTGCCTAGCTCCATGCTGAAAACAGGAGAGGGAGGAAGGGAAAAAAGAGAACGTCATTTCAGAGTCTAATTTCATTTTTACGCTTTAGAAAGTGAAACAGAGATTTGACAACTCTCTAATTAATTTGATCTGGGTAAACAGCTCAAATGGATCTTTTTTTCATCTAAAAATAACTCCACTGAACATACTGCTTCTCAAAATGTGGTCCCTGGCCAGGCGAGGTGGCTCACGCCTGCAATCCTAGCACTCTGGGAGGCCAAGGCAGGAGGATCGCTTGAGCCCAGGAGTTTGAGGTTGTGGTGAGCTGTGATGATGCTGTTGCACTCTAGTGAGGGTGATAGAGCGAGATTCTACCTCCAAAAAATAAAAATAAAATAAAAAATTGGAAAATTAAAAAAATATATATGTGGTCCCTGGCCCAGCACCACCACCTCCACCACCACAGAAAACTTGTTAGAAATACAAATTCCAGGCTTCATTCCAGAGCTACTGAATGTGAAACTCGGGGGGTGAGTCCCAGCACCCTGGGTCTCCACAAGCCCACCTGGTGACGCTGATGCACACTGAAGCCTGGGAAACACAGGTGACACTGGCTTAGTAGAAATCTAGCACGGCCTGGGCTCGGCTGAGTCACTCCACCTGCCTGAGACTCAGTTTCTAGATCTGTTACAATTAGGGTAATGAGTCCTCCTCAAGACTGTCAGGGATGTGAAAAACAAGGAAGGACGGAGAGACCGTCACAGCCCAGAGGAGGCTGGAGAACACGAAGATTACACA
>CM052448.1:6320294-6355884 GCA_028533085.1 Varecia variegata | reverse complement strand
TTCCAGGCTTCATTCCAGAGCTACTGAATGTGAAACTCGGGGGGTGAGTCCCAGCACCCTGGGTCTCCACAAGCCCACCTGGTGACCCTGATGCACACTGAAGCCTGGGAAACACAGGTGACACTGGCTTAGTAGAAATCTAGCACGGCCTGGGCTCGGCTGAGTCACTCCGCCTGCCTGAGACTCAGTTTCTAGATCTGTTACAATTAGGGTAATGAGTCCTCCTCAAGACTGTCAGGGATGTGAAAAACAAGGAAGGACGGAGAGACCGTCACAGCCCAGAGGAGGCTGGAGAACACGAAGATTACACAACAGTGCGGTGCCGAGGCTGGGATCCCGGAGCAGGAAAAGGACGTTGATGGAAAAACTAGTGGAATCCAAACAGAGTGTGGAATTTGGATAACGGCCACGTGAGAAAGCCAGTCGCTTCGTTCTGACACGGGCACGGTGGTGGTGGGCGACACTGAATACTGGCACCCTGCGCTACCTTTGCAACCTCTCTATAAATCTAAAACTATTCTACAACAAAAAGTGTGTTTAAAAATAAGAATAGGCCGGGCGCGGTGGCTCACGCCTGTAATCCTAGCACTTGGGAGGCCGAGGCGGGTGGATCGCTCAAGGTCAGGAGTTCAAGACCAGCCTGAGCAAGAGCGAGACCCCGTCTCCACTAAAAATAGAAAGAAATTATATGGACAGCTAAAAAAAAATATATAGAAAAACTTAGCCGGGCATGGTGGCGCATGCCTGTAGTCCCAGCTACTCGGGAGGCTGAGGCAGAAGGATCACCTTGAGCCCAGGAGCTTGAGGTTGCTGTGAGCTAGGCTGACGCCACGGCACTCACTCTAGCCCGGGCAACAGGGTGAGACCCTGTCTCAAAAACAAAAAAAATAAGAATAATGTTATCTAACTTTCCCAGATACGGTGGTGATGAAAGATAACATCATCGGTAAAGTGCTCAGCACATAACAGACGCTCAATAAAGCACAGCTGTGATCGAATGGGCTTCACTTTGGGCTGGAGACATCTTTTCTCACCATCACCACCCCCCCGCCCCTCGTTCCTCTCAACACACATCAGTGGAAGGAATACAGCAGGTGCAGCAGCTTTGCACATCGCTGAGTTCCTTTCCCCCTTCCCCCTGTTCGGACAAACCTCCTCCCGAGCAGAGAGCAGCAGAGGCCTTCCCACCCCACCGCACCAGACTCTTCTGTGGCTTGGACCAAGATTTATTGTCAACAGCCCAGTAAGTAACAGCTGTTTGCATTTCTTATCCCTCCGTCGCCTCTTGAATGTCAAGTCTCTTCACCGAAAGAGCATCCTTCATTTGGCTATGCTTGTTTTAAGAATCATATTTTTTTTTTTTTGCACGGTATTATCTCCTGAGCCCACCCACCCTCCACTTCCCTTTTCCCAGGTAGGAGACAGATACGACAGGAACGCAGGATTAATGCCGAACATTACCTAGTTAGAGCCAATTCATTTAGTTTGCGTTGCTATTCAGAATTGCCAGAATTGCTATTCAGGTAGCGTCTTTCCACGGTTCTTTCCTACTGGCCTTTGGCCTCGTTTTGTAAATATGTAGTAATCAGAATTGTGCCTCCTTTGGCTTCCTTTTTGTATTCTAGCTGGAGGAGACTAGACACCAACATCATTCTAAAGCCACTTTTTTCCCCCTTTTACAAGTGTGTTTCACAGATCTTACCCTTGTTCCCCGTTCGTAATCTTTCTTTAGGCAGACTAGATGAATACATTCCGCACCCACAAGGTGCACATCTGTCACCGAAAGGTGACAGCAAAAGAACCATCTCAGTGAAAAAGCAGCAGGAGGAAGGGAGAGAAAGAAGCCCTAAGGCATTTCCTTCCCCATCAAAATAAGAATAATTCGACACCTTGAAGGATCCATTGTTAGGACTTGTGGCAGAGACAAAGTCCACAATAGCCACCTGATTCTTTTCTTCTGCTGCTGTTTTGTTTTGTCGTGAATACATCTGTTTTGACTATGCCGCTATAAAGTAAAACTTTCTGCCCAGAGTAGACACTGATTTATCACTGGGCCACGTGAAGTAGGATATTGAGTACATCTCCTTCCAGATATCACCCCCTTCTCCCTGCCCCTGCCCACTGGGCTCTCTTTAAAGAGAATGACTAAGTGTCAAAGCATAGCCAAGGACTTCAGTGTGGACGGGCTCAGAGCCTGCCTATCGATGTGTCTACCTACCCAGCAGGAAGTTTCCAGCACAGTTCGGTGACGAGTGACATTTCTGAACTAAGAATTTAAACTCGGGAGTTAGGCGATGCTGGCATTTCCATCCATTGAAAATGCTTGGGATTTACAAAGCAAAATGCTCTTTTCCTCTCTGATCTCCCTGATCCCTTCTTGCCAGAAACTCAGCTTCACGCTGCCTGGGATCACATCTCTCCTGTTTCCCCAACAACTGGCACAAACTGGGCACAGAGTAGCATCTGTAATAACAGCCCACAAGTGCCAAGAGCCGTATCACAGCCATTGCTCTAAGGGCTTCCCAAGGAATAACTCATTCAATTCTCCTAATCACTCTAGAAGGTAGGGACTGCTGTGATTCCAGTTTTGCATATGAGGAAACTGAAGCCCGAAGAAGTTAAGGACGCCACCCAGAAACACACAGCTAGGCATCATGGGGAAAGGATTTAAATCCAGGCCGTCTGCATGCATCCTTCCTCAGAAAGCCTGCCCTGAGCTTCAGTTCAGGAGTCTCAAGCTGTGGCATAAATCGAGATGAGGGCAATGAAGGTAAATTCCCCAGCATGCCGGAAAGAAAACAAATCAATTTCTATACAAAGCAAGCATCCGACAGGAAAGCAAAATGCTGGCTCAAAAAGAACTTTTTAGAGAATTTGTGTTTATTTTCTTTGATCAGTATAAAAAGAGGGAAATTAAAGTTGTACCAAAAATAAAAATAAAAATAAAAAAATAAAAGCCCAGGCTGGGTACAGTGATTATAGGAAACAGACATTTTTTTCCTTTTGGTATCAAGCAAATTAATAGATTCAAACTATGGCAAATTCTACATGTCACTACAGAAAGGAGTAATATTCTGAGTCCTTCCAAGCCTGTCTCCCTTTGCATGTGCTGTTCCCTCCGCCACAAATGCCTTTCTTCCCCTTCCCAGTTAATAAGCTTGCTCTCCCCCTGCAGACCCAACTGAGACAGGGCCTGCTTTATGAAGTTTTCCCCAACTCCCTGCTCTGTATTTCCAAAAGACTCTGATTTTACCTCCTCTGCTGTGTTCATCGTGCTACATAGCGCAGGGACCACATCTCCAGTGCTGCAAGACCAAGCATAAGTAAACAAAGTGGATGCGGCAGACAGTAGGGAGTGGTGGGGAGTGGGGAACTGGAGAGAAACCTGCCTTGCTAAAGGGAGGAGCCACCACTCGTGCTATATGGACAAATCTGACTTTTTTCCCCCAAGAAAAACCAGTAATTAATATTTATGTGGGGAAAATCCCTTAATTTTTCAATGTTGGCATCTGACCTTTTAAAATGTTTTTAACACTGCACAGGCCACCAATAAACCTGTGCCCACTTGTTCCTTGCTTACGTGCCTGCCTCTAAAACTAAATATTGACCCCCCAAAGGTTTGACTGTAGTTAAGAACATGGACCCATGTTCAAATCATCAGTCATCAACATCCTGATCATTGTCACCGTCATTGTCATCACCATCGTCATCACTATCATTGTCATCATCACCATCATCCTTTTTATATCCCCAGTAGCTAGCCCAATGCCTGGCACATAACTGTCGTGTATTCCATGTTTATTAAACTGAGGAATAATATTAACATTCCTAGGGAGGGCTAAAATAAAAATATTGAAATAGGAAGTTAGGAAACTTCAAATCTGTTACGTGTCTTCCAATCTCTTTGACGTCTCCAAGGCAGGCTGGCTCTATGGTCAGGTGTCTTTCCAGATAGTTGAGTAGAAAAATTTTTGTTAAAGCTAATTCTAGGACTTGGACCTCCTATAATTATCTCTTAATAAACCTCTAGGTGATACAGTGGAGAACTAACAACGTGCATAGCTAAAATACTCACCTTCAGTTTCCCTTAGAGCTAGGGGTGGCTGTGTGATACAGTTCTGGCCAATGAGATATAGATGGATGTCCCTGGGGAAGGTGCTCCTTGCCCAGGCGAAAATTCTCAAGGAGAAAGTGCTTTTGCCCTTCACTCTTTATCCTTTTCCCTTCCTCCCACCTGGAATGTAGAAATAACACCTGGAAGTACAGCAGCCATCTTGACACCATGAGGACAAAAGCCACACATAAAAGGTTGCAGAGCAAGGAGGCAGAAGGAGGCTAGTTCTTGGCTGACTCCATTGAGCCATTGTACAGTTAGTTCATTGAAAATGCTGCATATGATGAGAGACTCACAGAGCAGTACCTAACCCCTTTGCTCTCTCTTCCACATCCCAAGAGCTGGGTTATACACCCCCATGTAAGCTCCCCCGATGTGTGGCATCTTCCTCACTTCCCCAAGTCAAAAATGCCTCCCAGCAAGTATTGGTCATGACACCAAAGTTGTCAGGAAATGTGTCTTTGTTGCTCTTACTCCTGTTTCTCATTGGTGGAGGAATAAGACGTATGGACATCTGGGGTTTTGTAAAATGGTTGTATCAGGGTTTTAGAAAGTTTAGACATGTCTTCACAAACTATGCATATCCAAGTGAGCTTTCTAGGCCACCTTTGGGCTCAACGTGTGACCAAAAAATATCCAGGTTGTATAAACAAATCAACCACTTATTCTCTCAGCTCCACGTTGAAGGCAATGGCAAGTGGCCTCTAGAACTGAGGACAAGAATCTGAAGCCCTTAGTCCCATAGCAAGGAACTGAATTCTGCCAACAACCGTGTGAACTTAGAAGCACACTCTTCCCCAGTTGAGCCTCAGATAGCAGCTCCAGCTGACACCTTGATTGCAGCCTTACAGAGGACCCAGCTAAACCATGTCCGGACTCCTGACCCAGATAAACTGTGAGATAATAAACATGAGTTGTTTCAAGCAGCTAAGCTCACAGTAATAGTCTCTGTAGCAAAAAATAACCTACTATAGTCATTAATATTAATACATTAAGTAGCAGGAAGAGTATAGAAGACATGATCTAGATAAGAAGGAAGAGAAAAGTGATTATTATTATTATTTCCTAATAATTCCAGAACAGCAATCAGCCCTGTAGCCAAAACCACAACATGATTCATTTTCCCATTTTCCAAGGCCGTGAAGCCTCCTTACTGCTTTCCCCCAACAAACACTGCTTTGGACAAAGAGAAGCTGTGTGCAGATGAGATATCCCACTAGAAAGGATGGATGATCCCAGGGTAGGAGACCAAAGAAGAAATCTTGCTCAATGGATCCTAACCAAGGTGCTTATGAAACCAATATTTCAGGACCTAATTTATAATAAAATGCCCAGCTGAGACTTGATGAAGTGCTTCACTGGAGAAAGAAAAGAGAGGGAGAGAGAGCCCAATCTTGCAGCTGTTATAGAACCGTGTGCAGAGCCATAAGTGCAGAGATTAATGGCTCCTCGCAGCCATAAATACATTTTTTTTCCTCTTCAATGAGTCCTGGGGGCGTGGAAATCTGATTGTAATTGGATGTGTTGCAATATGCTTTTCATTTACAATTACAGTGCCGAGAAAATTAAAGGGAATGGCATAAAGCGTGAGTGCCATGGTGATTGGGAATGGTGCTCATCGGTACGCCAGCAACAGCAGCTCCTCCCACCTCGTTCTCCCCTTCTCTGGCTGGGCACCTGCAATGCAGGGCAATGGGCGCCCTGGGGCAAGGCAGGCACTGGGAAATGGGAACTTCCACCCTTCCTTTGGCTGCCATTCAAGACAGGGCAAATTTACGCAGCTTCTACCTTGTGTTTTGCCCATCTCAAACAGATTAATGACATAATTACCCAAACTCAGGAATCAAGAGAAAAATAAAACTCTAATTTCTCCTTCCCTGTCTCTGCTACCTTACCTTTCAGTTCTTCTTCCCCAGTGGGGAAACTAGTCATTCCTCCAGAACTTTGTGCTGGCTCATTACCATGACATCATCCCGATAAATGCATTGACTAAAGAGAGAGGATGTTACAGGAAACAATAGATGGGAAATGCATTGCACTTAGTGCCCAGTGCATCGTGGATGCTTAATAAATGGGGTGCTTCCTTTGCTCCTTCATTTGCCTCCATACCACTCCCCTCCTTCTAACCCTGGCCTTGCTCGCACTTCTTCAGGATTGGTCCCCAGGAGTTCTCAAAGTGTGAAGTGTGGTCTCCAGACCAGCAGCATCAGAATCACCTGAGAACAGGTTAGAGATGCAAACTCTCGGGTCCTGCCCCCGACCTACTGATTCTGACCCTGAGAAAGTGGGGACCAGCCCTATGAGAGCAAGCCACCCAGGGGACTCTGGTGCAGGCTCAGGTGTGATAACCAACATTCCAATCCTTCCCTCCATGTCCCTTCTAATGCCTTATGGATCATCCACGTCAATTCCTTTTACTGCAAACTCCAGATTCACTGGGATTATTTTTGAAAAAATAAGACCAGCCCCCAGAGATTGGAAATCTATTACAGAGATATCTCTTGCTTCATATGGATTGTAAGAGGATTTAACAAATATTAGATATAACTTATTGATGAATTATTCTGTAGCTCTACTCTCAGGACCTTTCATGTTTGTATACACCTGCTTTCAGAGATGTGCTGGTAGATGTTTAACAACTGCCTCTCTGGGAACAAAAGGCCCTGGTGTGTAGCATTCGCCAGTTTCTATGGTGTAATCTGTATCAAGCTGCCGATCTGATGTCATTGAGCGGAGTTGGGGAAAGATGTGCACACTGTGCTCTCACAAGCCCACGCTAGCTGGTTCTGCACCCCACAGCCTGCTTTCCAAAAAGACCCAACATTTCTCAATTCCTTTAGCATCCCCTCTCCCCGCCTCTCTTACTCGCTGGAGATGGTGGAATGTTACTCCTTCAACAATTAGGGGAGAACACTTGACTCTCTCCCCCACAGTTTCATCTCTTCTGTCCGTGCCATGCCCCGTGGGAGGAGAATTTGCTAATTGGATTGGTAATAGCTTGAGAAAGCCAGTGGGCACACTCTGCTGGTTGGCAGGGTATCGTGACAAAGGTGGGAACTGGCTGGACCTTTCTTCTTCTTCTTCCATGCCCATGCACAGTGGCCCCCTTCCCACTTCCCATTTCTCTTTCTGCATCATGAATTAAGGAAACAAAGCAGCACCCAGCTCCCCTTGCAATGGCTGGCAGGGTTGGTGGGACTGGCATGGCTCATGCATCCAGCCCTTATAAAATGTAGGGAGTCCTGTTCAGAAGGCCCCCTTGGACTCTCAGGCCCAGACACATAGACAAAAGAGATGAGACCCAGCTCTGTGGGGACAAGGAAGGCAGGTACCAGGCGCTGTGCCCGTCACTAATGTAGCCAGCACTTCACTTCCCTCTTGATCACTGTCCTTGTGTGTAAGTCAACCTTAACTATGAACCTTGAAGCCCTAGCTCCTAGCACATTGCTCTGAAAAACTAAGTGACTTTGTACTTTATGGCACAGGAAGAGACTGGGTTTGGAGTCAGACAGTCCAAGGTTCAAATCCCACTCTACCACTTATGTTACCAGGTACCCCTGAACAACTACTTAGCCTCTCTGAGCTTCAGTTGACTCATCTATAAAATAATAATAGTAAGAACTACTTCTCAGAAGGATTCCAATGGAACGAGATGATGTACATAAGACATCTAGTGTGGTGCCTTGTAGATAATAGGTGCTCAATAAATGAGACATTTTATAAGTCGTATTCC
This sequence comes from Varecia variegata, assembly GCA_028533085.1. Taxonomy (NCBI): domain Eukaryota; kingdom Metazoa; phylum Chordata; class Mammalia; order Primates; family Lemuridae; genus Varecia; species Varecia variegata. Next base: position 6,348,037 of record CM052448.1, on the reverse strand, counting down.
GTGGTATCTTGCACCCAAATACTCAAGTACAGAACTGTGTCTCAAGTTCAACCCTTTAAGAGCTCCTGAGCCCCTAGAGACCCTGTGCATCTCCCCTGCCAATCACCCCCCACTCCCACCCCTGGCCCAGAGCAGCAGACGCTGCAGGGGAGGCTGGGCCCCCTGAGGGTCATCCCAGTCCCCCGTGGTAGCTGTGATGGGGCTCTCTTTGCCCCACACCCAGCTTTCATCCACCCTGTCCCACGCAGGCAGACTTTTCTTCTACACAAAGTGTAATGCTTTGCAGTCGGGAGGCCAATCTCTCTCCCTCCTGGAAGGCCTCCTTCAGGGAACTGAGGACCAAGTCCAAGTTCTCTCCCTCACTGTTCAAGACGTGGCTGAGCATCTGTTTCAGTCTACCTGAATAATGTTGGTCAAAGAATACATAATTACAGTTAGATGGGAGGAATAAATTCAAGAGATCTATTGCACAGCCTGGTGACTATAGTTAATGATGTTATATTGTATTCCGGAAAATGCAGAGTGAATGTTAAGTGCTCTCATCACAAAAATGATTACTAGGTAAGGTAATGCATTTGTTAGTTCGCTAGATTTAGCCATTCCACGATGTATATATACACTTCAAAACATCGTGTTGTACTTGATAAATACATACAATGTTATCAGTCAATTTTTTTTAATTAAAAATGCTTTTTTAAACAAAGATATGCTCATATAAGGATGAGTGTGCCCAGAGGCATAGAAGGAATGATGCTTGTTAAAAGGTGATGTGGCTGATGCCCTACTCTTAGCAACCAAAATAAAAATAAATTCTGGGGTTTCTCACTTCATGTGCACGTGAATCACCTGGGATTATGTTAAAATGCAGATTCTGATACATGAAGTCTGGGCCAGGGCCTAAGACTCTGCACCTCCACCAAGCTTCCCGGTGAGGCCGGTGGGCCACACTTTGAACAGGAAGAGACAGTAATGAGATTTGAGCCTGGGAAACCGAGGAAATGCTGGCCTGCAGGGTATAGAGCTGCAGTCTAATGACTTCAACAACAAATGAGGTTCTCCAAGACCTCATTGCAAGAGAAACATTTAGGAAGTGAGAAAAACATGACTCCTTAATATAAAAACTGCAGGAAGATGAAGTATATTTGTGTTTTTATATTTCTATCTTTAAAAATTATTGGTGGTATGCAAATGCCATCCTTCCCGTCCATTACTCCACACTTTCATTACCACGGCACAACCCCAGCCGTAATTCATAGTTATTGGGATCCTGAATTTAATTTTGAATTTTCTTTTATGTTATAATCATGCTTAGGAGGAAATGCAAAATCAATACATCATGCTCTTTTGTTTTATTGGTTAGGATTTAAACACATTTGTTCATTTGACTACTCACTGATTGCATTTTTTAAGTGTAATGTATTTTAATGATATTTTTCACCGCACACAAAATATTTTAAGGCCATAAAATTTTGTGATAAATAGTCACTCCTCTCGTAAACCAATGTTTCAGCGGTTCCTTTGAAGAATTTCTTGAAATCAACTCTTCAAAGGTGCTATAATGCAGTTGTGTCTAAGTGACATCAAAAACATCTGAAGCAGAACTGTTTTGTCTACACTGAGCCAAGTCTCTGGATATTTGCATACATTTGAGAGCAGACATAGAGGAAAAAGCATTGTGGTAAATGACTGCATTTTCATTTGACATCCTACTCACAGCAAGTAAAGAAAGAGATCATTCCAAATAATGCTTAATTAATAAAAATAAAGACTCTCATTTAACTTACAAGCATACTGAGCAACCTCATTAACCCAAAGGCTATGCATTCCCACGCCAGCCAGAAAGCCTTCCCATCTTAGAATTTTAGAAAGAATGGAACAAAAACGTAACTAAATCACACTTTCGGAGGAATGCCAGGACAAAGCAGGAGTTAAAACATCCAAAGATAAGTAAGAAGCCAGGAAAATTCATGAAGCATGCAGACGTCCAGAGGAAATGACAGTCTTCTTCAAGCTAATTAGTGGCAGCCACAAATGGAATTCAAACCACAGCTAGCAACAGAGGCCACAGTACTGCGAAGCAGGTTATACATCTGAGATGATGACTCCGTCGAGTCTAAAGTAGATCTTAGCTCATTCTGTTGTAACATGCACCAAATTTCAAAGGCTGGAGCTGATTATTTGAGAGATCAGACTCCACTGTGAGGGAAGCCCAGATGTGTCAGTCGATTATTGCCACAATAATGCTGCATAACAAATCCCCCGCTCCAAAATCTCAGTGGCTAACCACAAGAGGCATCTATTCCCCTGCTCATGGGTCTGCTGAGTGGCTGTGGTTTGGCTGATCTAGGATGTCATCAGCTGGGGCACAGGAGGTGTCTCTGCTCCAGGCTGCTGGATTGGTTCAGGTTTGCTCTAGGGGCCCAAGCTGAAGGGACAGTGGTTTCATGGTCACTAGAACACAAGAGGACAAGTCCAACCGGACAAGCACATTGCAAGCCTCTGCTCACATCACAAGCTCTAATACCCCATTGGCCAAAGCAAATGATAGGGCTAAACTCAAAGTCAAGAAATAAGGTCAAAGAGTGGGGAACTGGGGCCAGTAATGTAATCTACCACACTGGAGATCCACCAGCATTTCTCAATCTTGTTTTCATTTACCGCCCCTCTACACAGCCTTTTTTAGACTTTTTTATCCCCTCCCACCGTGAAAATGAGATTTTAATTTAAATCAATAACAAAAGAATTCAGCATAGCCTCCCTGTATGGGTCAAATGGAAGCAAACACCAGAGAATTAGAGTTTAAAAAAATAAAAAATTGAAAATCAGGAAATTTTTTTTTCACACTACTATATATGTCTATGTAGTAATTATTAACAAAATCAGATTTAAGCTTGCTTGGGTCAAACAGGTCTTGATGCTGGCATTAGTTTGAGCAGACCACGTTATGCTACAGTAATAAGCAACACTAAAATCTCAAGAGTTTTACGTAAGTTTATTTCTTGCTCCTGCAAAGGCCTCTTTGAGTTTGGGCAGTTTTCTGGGGAAGCTGCCGTCCATGTGGTGTCTGCTTCCATCCGTGGCACCTCCATTCCAACAAATGGAGGGGGAGAAAACCATCATGGAGCATCACACACTTGCTCTTAAATATTTCCACCCAGGAGGGACAGCTAACACTTCTACTCCTAGCCCATTGGCCAAAACTAGTCACATGATCTTGTCAACTGTAGGGTGCTGGGAAATGTAGTCTTTTAGGTGGCCAGTAAGAGGGGGATGATGGGAAATGGTGACTACCACAGTGGGATTCCCTCAGGAGGGAAGATGGGACATATTTTTTGCAAACCAGTGAGGAAAAAGCAGAGAGATGGGGGTGCAAATGAGTGAAGGAGAAGAGGCTGAATTCAGTTGCTACTCAGTTCCATCTTTCCTCAAAGTGCACCATGCCAATGCCTGCCCGTGACATTGCCCACTGGCTTGTGGTATAAGGGGAAAAATAAGGAACACAAAGTGGTCATCAGAACACAATGTGAACAATATAGCCGGGCACAGTGGTGCATGCCTGTAGTGGTGCATGCTATTTGGGAGGCTGAGGCGGGAGGATTGCTTGAGCCCAAGAGTTAGAGGCTGCAGTGAGCTGTGATCATCCCACTGCACTTCAGCCTGGGTAACAGTGACACCCTATCTCTAAAAATAAATATATAAAAACAAAGAAAAGAAAGGTAATTTGACAATATGGTCCTTTATCATTTTTAAACTGACAATAACAAATTACCTTCCTACATTTTTTGGTGCTAAAATGTCATTTCTTTTATAAAGTGATGATGATCATAGTTAGTAGCTGTTTCTCTAATGTCATTTTATCCATTTTTTTCTGAAGTTACTGTGTCAGTCTGTAAAACCAAATTCTGGGAGCCACCGACCTAGTTGATGGTTTTGCCTGGAGCTTGCTTTAACCGTATAAGAAAATTTACTTTTCTGAGCACCTGTGCTGTGATGTTTAACATGTTTCCTTATTTATGCCTCATAGCAACAAAGAGGAAGGTATTATTAGCCCACATTTACAGAGAGGACAACAGAGATGCAGAAGAAACTGCTCCTGGATATAGTGTCTCGGTTGCTTCACTTTTCAGTGGCTCCCTGTATGGAACTCATGATCCCAAATGAACCTGCTGATTTTCCTACCCCAAACCTGTTCCTCCAACCTCCAACTCACATCCTACACCTCACTGAGCCTTCCTCATCCCTCCTGAGGGTACCACCTCCTACACAGTTGCTTTAACCATCAATCTAGGAGTCCTTTTCTCTCCCCCTCCTCTCACATCCAATCCCTGAACAAATCTGTCTATTGTTCCTCCCAGATACACCTCAAATGTGTCCCCTTCTCATCCCTCCACAGCTTCGCCTTTCTCAAGTCCGCCACCACCCTGACAGCTGGATCATGCATAAGCTTCCTGCCTGGTCTCCTTAGATCTGTTCTTTCCCCATCTGACCCATTCGCCACAAATAGAGCAACTTGCTTACAATTAACTCAGATCATGGGGTGCCGTCCATGAATTTCCATTGTGCTGAGAAGTCAGCCCAGGCTCTAGGATGGCCTCATAGGCTCCTGTGACCTAGATCTTACCTTCCTCTCCAACTTCACGTCTTCCTACATCTCCCGAGCACGCGGAACCTCCACCCGTGTCTAGAGCATGCCAAGCTTCTTAACTCCTTTCCGCTGTTGCTGCACGTGGCTGGGACACTTTTCCTCCTGCCCCTCATAGGTCTGGCTTTTTCTTCAGATTTCACTTCACATGTTAGCATGAACTCCCAACCGCACTATTCTCATGTTGGAACACTCTCTTTCTTCTTAGCATGTATGACTATCTATGATGATCTCATGTATCTATTTAGCCGAGATGGAGGAACAGCGTATCCTCCCCGCCGAAACAACCAAAATATAGGCAAAATATGTGAAATGGCAGTTTCAAGACACTAGACTTCAGGCAATGAAGGATGGTGGTCTCAAGGTGGAAAGCAAACAAGGTGAGCCTTACCTACGATTGCCCAACCTTATTCAGGCCACGGCACAGGGACAGAGAACCCAGCAAACTCCTGAGTGGAGGAGGCAGAGCTGACAACAGGGGAGACCAAAGCAGAAAATACTACTACAGAAGAGAACAGTGCCCTGAGAGAGAAGCCTGGGGTGGTCCCCTGAGAAGACTAATTTACGCATGTGCATGAGGATTAGCTGGAGGCCAGTGGAGGAACCAAGCCAAAGGACTTGAGGGAGCAGTGCCTGGCACTCACACAGGGCGAGATTACAAAAGACATGAGGAAACTTCTGGAGGATATTGCATAGGTCCTTAGTTTGGGTGATGGTTTCAAGGGGTATACGTGTGTCAAAGCTTATTGAATTGTGCACTTTGTATAAGAGCAGTTCATCGTAATTCCAGTTTACCTCAATAAAACTGTTACAAAAATATTCACTCAGTAAATGAACCCAGCAATAGTCAACTGCAGAACCCAATTTAAGAACATTAACACAAGCCCAGCACATCAGAATTTTCACGAATTATATTTTAAAGAAATCATCAAGGTGACAATACTTCCAAATGTTCCATGGACTGGGCTTTGGCAGGCATAGATTTTGGAGGGGGCAGAAAAACAAACAAATTGTCCATCACCAACACGGGCTGTGACAGAAACAGGAAATAGAATGGTCCCAAAATTAACAGACACGAGCATCCAGCAAATAATTGGAAAAGCTTGCCAACAGACGAGACGAGGATGATGGAAGTCGGCCGCCAGAAGGTTTCACTTATCCACGGAAGAGTGGGCAGAGCAAAAGCCTGTTCCTTGGGGCAAAAGAAATAGAGGCTGACTGTCCGAATGCCCGCACACAATCAGCTTGTTTCCAGATGACATGTGCATGCCCTTCTCTCTGGATAGCGCGCTGGCTCCGCAGCCAAGAAAATGTCATTGTGCAGAATCCAGCCACCTGGCAGTGCCACAACCATCAGCACAAAAGTCCAAGGGCTTAACATTCTTCTTAAGTGAGGAATAATTGGTGTTTTGCCATTCCAGTGTTTCTGCAGAACTGTTAACTCTGCTTATCTGTACTTTCAGCGGCAGTCAGAACGGATTGTAACACAGCACTCTCAGAACCTGAAAAACCTTAAGCCATAAAAGATTTTCAAAGCCCAACAGTTTATACATTCTTTTTAAGGACACATAAAATATTTACCCAATAAAAATGACCTTGCATGTAAGCCACACAGGAAGTCTGAACACATTTCATAAAAATTGATCTCATATTGATGACAGTGCCATGAAATTATAAATCAGCTCAAAAAAAGATAATTCCCAGATTCTATACATTTAGAGACCTAAAAACACTTTTCATTTAATGGGCTATACAAGAAATCAAAGTAGCAACTTTGATTGGTTCTAAAATATTTAGAACCAAATGACAGTGACAGCACTAAATACCAGACTTGGTGTGATGTAGCCAAAGTGGCATTTGGAGGAATGTTTGTAGCCGTGTACATTCATTTACTAGAATTACAGATTTTTTAATTGGGGAAAAAAATGAACTAAACATTCAACTGAGGAACTTAGGAAAAAAATAGAACCAAAGATCATTGAGAAAAAAATTAAAACAGAAATTAAATAGAAAAAATACTAAAATCAACCTGCAAAGCCACAAACTGGGTCTTTGAAGAGACAGGAAAATAGACAAATCTCCAGCAAGTTTGATTCAGAAAAACAGAAAGAGAAGTCACAAATAAACAACATTAGCAATAAAAAGAAGACATAACGATGGGCATTGCAATGATTTAAAAATCAAAGGGAATTACAATGGGTAACTCTATGTGCTATTAAATTCCACAGAGGATGAGGTTTGGCCACAGGAGAATATAGCGTCAGACGCAGAGGGCAAAAGTTAAGTAGCACCCACACTTATGCCGAGAAGATTGGGTTAGGGGCAGGCAGTGTTGCAGCTCACCTACATGGTCATTGGTTCCCAGGCCCACCTGGTTGGCCAGGGGTGACAGCCAGGCCCATAGCTCCTCCAGCTCCTGCTGGCCCTGCCCCTTTGGCCTCTCCCCCTTCAGCATCTCTGCTTCCTGGTGCAACTGAATGCTTCATCCCACGATGATAGGCACCAGCTTCCCTTGCAGGACAACACCATATTGTCTAAGTTGGAGGCATGCAGGTGGTTAGAAACCAATGTAGGTTCCAGCTCATCCCCTAGATTCCAGTTTTTCCTCCTCTCCCCCATTCTATATCCATCTTTTCTTCCTGTCTTCCTGCCCTGCTGACTTCAAGTCCAACGCCAGACACAGAAGCAATGACCATGATCTGTTCCACCATCTCCCAAGATTGCGTTTGGTCACAACCTTCTCATAAATCCCTTATTCCATATTACTTCTTGTGGATCTGCTTCTGTGATCAAACCCTGGCTGATACTCACAGGAGCCCTTATCTGAGGGTCTGCTTCTGGGGAATCTGACCTAAAACACGTTGCTAAATAAACCACAAGCTTGATGACTTACCAAAGCCACACACCTGGGCAAGGCAATGCTGGCCCTCAGTCCAGTCTACATGACCAAAGGCCATGTTCTGTCCCCCAGAGCACACCACCACTCTGGACACCAAGCTATGCCAAAGCAGTGAATGAAGAGGGACTTCTGGGTCACATTCACCCAGTGCATGCTGGCAGAATTCCTCCAGATGTGTAAAACTGATATTTAGTACTTAAGTCCATTAAATTCAGCATGCCCAGCCTGCATGGCAGCAACACGAGGGAGTTACCATTGCAGAGAATCACGCAGCAGGAAACCTTGGGGCAGAAAGTGACTAATTCTCAGCACAGGTGCTCTTGTCAAATACTGATAGCTGGTCTGAAGTTTAAATAGAGTATCTCTGGCTCTTCCTACACCAGCAGGTGTTTCTCACTCCTGGCGCCTGAAATGTATATGCCTTCTAAGACTGTAAAAATAGGCACCGCTCATATTTCTCTATAGGAACACTTAGAAATAAACAACATTTGGAAAGCTGGATACATCTTCTATGAAGATGTTCCACTTTTACAAGAGTCTTGCTAAGTCTAATGTATGAGCATAGATATTTGGATATTCATAGATTTCTGGTGCTGATATACTTAAAATTCACTGTTCCCAAGAAAGGCAGGAAGAAGCAGGACAGCTATGAATAAGCATTGCCTTTTTTCTTTTGATAGATCGTCACTAAACAAATTTGTAAATATCTAAATTGCTTTATGTTCTTAAAGCCCTAAATGTTATGGATCAGTATGGAAATATCAAACTTTATGTAGAATATTAGAAAAACCTCAAATAAAATTTAATTCTTCTAATTTGATAAAGCATTACTACCAAAATGAGGCCATTTTGTACCAGATATTTCCCATCCATATAAATTTCTAATAATCCCTCTGACACCTAGACTTTCTTCTCAATAGATCAAAATAAGTTCTAAAGATAATAAGTTATTTTAAAATTGTTTTTATTGTGGGACTTCAGAAAATGCACAGAACATACTTTCCTTTTAGTGCGGTATAATTTGGGACCTATAATGCATTGTCATAAAATGTCACAAATCTTATTATTTATAAGCAACATTTTGGTGGAATAGCTAATTAAATGATGCAAAGATTTGCTTCCTTCAAATTATGATTCACATTTGAGGCCCATAAAAATGTACTAAAGTAAAAGGAAAGAGAACATTACCTCAAAGAGTCAGAGAAAAACATAATTTTAAAATGATTTTCTAAAAGAAATGAACAAAACTTTTAAAAATTGCTTATTGGTAAATAGCAAGTACAGTCATCCCTCAGGATGCATGGGGGAATTTGGGTGTCTGTGGGGGGGGCCCTTACGTAAAATGGTGTGGTCTTTACATACAACCTACACACATCCTCCCACATACATTGTCACCTCTGGAGTGCTTATAATGCCTAATAGAGAGTAAATGCTATGTAAACAGTTGTTATACTGTTTTGATTTTTTTATTTGTATTTTTCATTGTTGTGTTGTTCTTTTTATTGTTTTTTTTTTCTGAATATTTTTAAATCACAGTTGGATGGATCCATAGATGCAGAACCCACAGATATGGAGGGCCAACTATAAATTATATTTACCTATAGATAGATACAGATATAGGTATAGAAAATCTATATATATCTAAATCTTGATATAAAATCAAGAAGCCTCTATACAACAAAGGTAGAGAGCCATAGAGATGAAGGTAGAAATGAAAAAAATCCAAATTAAATACGAAAAGAATTCAAGGAAATCTAAATTCTAATAAAAGAATTAAAATCCACATGGAAGGCCAGGCGTGGTGGCTCACGCCTGTAATCCTAGCACTCTGGGAGGCCGAGGCGGGTGGATCGCTCGAGGTCAGGAGTTCAAGACCAGCCTGAACAAGAGCGAGACCCCGTCTCTACTAAAAATAGAAGGAAATGATCTGGCCAACTAAAAATATATATAGAAAAAATTAGCCGGGCATGGTGGCACATGCCTGTAGTCCCAGCTACTCAGGAGGCTGAGGCAGTATCCTTGCTTGAGCCCAGGAGTTTGAGGTTGCTGTGAGCTAGGCTGACGCCATGGCACTCACTCTAGCCCGGGCAACAAAACGAGACTGTCTCAAAAAAAAAAAAAAAAATCCACATGGAAGAGAGTTTAAAGCAGAAAGGACACCATAGAAAACTATAAGTGATGTCAAGAACTAACTTTGAAAATTCTCAAGAATACAGGGGAGGGGGAAAAAAGCAATGAAAATCAATTTCTTTAAAAAAAGATAGAAGTACAAAAGCAGTGATCATAATATATCAGATATAAAGTCAAACATGTTTATTGTGACGATAAATATAAATGGGTTAAATTTTCCTATCCAGTGGTGAGGGATTTCAAATGAAGTTTTTAAAAATAAAACTATGTGATGCTTAAAATATATATACTAAAAAGGAATATTAAAATAATAGAGGAAGATATATCAGGCAAATGCAAACAAGAAATGAAGCATGGTTGAGAGATAAAGTAGGTAAGCTTTTAGCATGTATGTACATATTTGTGAACAAGGTGTGCTGAAGGCATCTTGCACAGGCTCACAAGAGGTGATTGTGTACATCTCTTCCCAACTACATTTGGTGATATCCCACTGGTAGCTTTAAATCACCCATAGTGGTATTTACACCACACAAACCAGCAAATGTTACAAATTGGAAGAAGTTTTTGTTTTGTTTTGTTTTGTCACTTGCTTGTTTTGTTTTTGTTTTGGAGAGCTGGTTTACCAGTACACCACTGTATATACTTTCCTTCCCTCTACTCTTCAACATTTCCCATTTTTATAGATATAATCTGTCCTTTTAGATCCTGCTTATTATCATTGAAGTCCTTTTATTTATTGTGAAGGTTAATTTTATGTGTCAAAGTGACTGGGCTATGGGATGCTCAGAAATTTGGTCACACATTATTCTGGGTGTTTCTGCAAGGATGTTTTTGGACAAGATTAACATTTTCATTGGTAGCCTTCCATAATGTGGGCAGGCCTCATCCTATTAGCTGATGGCCTGAGTAGAAGAAAAAGACTAACTCTTCCCTGAGTAAGATGGAGCAGCCTGCCTTTGGGCTTCATCTGCACCAACAGCTCATCTGCTAGCCCATAATACAGATTAGGACTCGCCAATCATAATCATGTGAGCCTGTTTGTTATAATAAATCTCCTTCTGTATCTACATATACATCCTATTAACTCTGTTTCTCTGGAAAGCCCTAATGCATTTATATGGTATATGTTTCTCCTTAAAGATTTTAAAAATATTTTCATTGTTTTATATCTATATCAGCAATAATAATTTAGATTTAATGGAAGCATTACTAATTTAATTACTTACCATCAGTTATTTGGTACCATGGTTTCCATGGTATCAAATAATTTTTTAACTTGATTCATTTCTTAGCTGTGTGGAATATGATAGCAAGTAATTATAGTCAGGAAAAGTATGTTAAAGGTATACATCTGGGGCATATCTGAGAATATCTTTCTGTTGCATTCTCACTTGAACAGCAGAGGAGCTGAGTATCAAAATCTTGATTTAATATCTTTCCCTCTCCAAGTTCTGCACAAATTGTTCCATTGTCTTTAATCATTTGGCATTTCAGATAAGAAAAATCTTACCCTTCTTTTTGTTTCCTTATTAAGTAGTCTTTTATCCTGTTGGTATGCTCGTAATATTTTTTATTTATCCTTAAGATTCAAGCATTTCATCAGAATAACCTATCTCATTGATCTGAAGATGAAATATTTTCACGTTTATCCACTCTGAAATCATGACACACCTTACGATCACTGTCTGCCGCATGGTAATGTCTTCATTCTGCAAATCCCTGCCGTTGACATTTCTGAAGAGACCAAGCATAAAAGCTTTCCGGACTTCATGCTGTGTGGATTGTACTCCTTGTTAGTCTGTTTTCATTTGTCAATTTTTGCCCATACTCAGTAAACCACAAATTTAGCACCTAAGTCCTTATTCAGCTAAAAAAAAAAAAAAAAAAGCTATCTTCTATTATTTCTTTGAATTATTCCTTCTCAGTATATTACTTGTATCCTCTAAAATTCTTACTCTTTTCCCTCTGTTCTCCATTTCTTTTTCTTTTCTTAAGTAAGTGGTAAAGTCTTTATTCTCTTCTCTGAGTTTTGGGAGAAATTCTTGATCATGTCTCCACTTCACTTCATTCCACTTACTGCAATAGACAACCTACAAACGGACAACAATTGTGCCCGTTGCAGATTTAATCCATCAATCATGTATTTTCTCTCCCATTACAATTCTTCCCAATCTCCACCTCTTTCCCCTTTAAGACCACCAGCAAATGTATTGCTTCCAAATGCAATGCCCCAAAGAGTTGTGTTAAAATATAGTGTAGAAATATTGTCAAGTTCAGCTATTCTCCCATGTCTGGCAGTTCCTCTAGTTTGCAAGGCGATATTTGTTCTGGTGGCTGAGTCTGATCCCACTGTTTTGCATTCTGGGATTCTTTCCTATGTCAGTGAGTTTTTCTTACACATTTGCTCATCTGTGGCGGAGAGCAGCGATGTCGCTGCGTCTGGAGACTGCGGTGTGTCTGTCAAATTCAGAGTTTGAGTCAAAGCATGATTCACTCCCTCCTCATTCAACTTTAGGCTGTTTTTCCCCACTTCTTTCCCTGTCCTCACCCTTCAAGGGAAACTACTCAGAGAATTAAAGTGCCCAGTCTTGCTCTGTTAGCACAAACTAGCACAAACCAGTTCATCTCCCGGCCCCTCCACTCTGCCCCTAACCTTTGACCCCCTTCCTCCTGATAACCAGTAGGTTCATCTCTCACCTCCTACAAGCCACCTCTCCAGAGTCTAAGCAACATGTATGAGTTGAGTCATGTGTTTCTTTTTGAAGAATTCCGCTACATGGATAAACAGCCATTCCCTAGACCCCCATCAGTCATCATTCCTACGGAGACAAGCACACCCCAGAGGGACATTTTTGTTTTTCCTCAAATGATGTGAGATAATTAAGATGATATTAACTAGTCTTGAATCATTCTGGAGTCTTTTAAATTCTTTATCTGATGAGATTAGAGACTCACACTAATCGATGGGAAGGTAATTTATTTTTCTCATCAAAATAAACAAGCAATTTCTCACATCCCCCAAAGATGGTAAACACTGTCTATATTTATGGAGTTATATTTGGGAGTAGGACATGAGAAGATGAAAAAGTCTGCGTGATTTATTGAAGATCCCATTAAAGTGGAAATCTGTATTTATTCAAGTCAATTAGAACAAAAATAACAAGGCATACTGATTGTTCTACGCACACAAAGCAAGGTTAAGTTTTTATAGCTACATTCACACATACTCTGTGTGCTGTACATGGGAAAAGCCCAAACTTATACACACACATATCTTTCATCTAAAAATGCATCCATATTTAAACTGAATTAAATTCTATGTATTTTTCAGTTCTTTCCTTTGGATTTATTGCCAACTCAAAATAAATCCCCCAAAAAAGTTAATATTCAGTTTCCATTTATTTCATTTCAATCTTTTTTCTTTGGAGCCATAGCAATTTTGCCGGAGAAAGAAATGAGGAAAAGTTTTATCCAAATATATATATCTTCTTTATTTAATTTTAGTAATATATTTTAATATGCAACCTGATGTTGGGAACTAAATGTGTGGTGAATAAAAAGATTGGAGGAGGAATATGTATTTTCTCAGAGTGCTGACAATTTAATATGAAATACAGTTCTTTGAAGCTGCAACTCACACTAACAAAATTACCTACCTACTGTCTTTTGATATATATGGTTACCAAATTGCTCTGCTGCTCCGGGAATCCACTTAATTCAAAAATATCCTTCTTTTAATACTCACTGGTCTCTGTGCATCAGGTACACTTGGTTCATTCTCAAAACATTCCCAGGAAGTACCATTCATCACTGTGTACTCATTTTACAGGCTCGAGAAACTTGCCTGCAACCACGCAGATGATAAATGCAGCAGACACCTCCCTAGTTCCAGAGCTTGTGCATTTTCCAGTACATTGGGCTGAAACTCCTTGGAATAGGGCTCCTCTTTTGCTATCACAGTTATGCCCCACACATACACCGCTATAGGCCTCAAAAAGTGCTGTTACATAATTAACTAAAATGCTCATGGAAATCAATAATGAGTTAATATCAGGAAATCTAAAATTAAACTCATTTCTTCAAGAGATCAAAGAGAAGAGCCATGTGGTCCTGTCAATAGATGCTGAAAATATTTTATAAAATCCAACATCCATTCTTGATTTTAAATAGACTCCTTAAAAAAGGAGAAATAAAGTATATGAAAACTATCTCAGACCAGAAGAAGCACATTAAAGTGGAAACGAACAGTTTCACTAAAGCCAGAGGAAAGGCGAGGCTGTTATTAAACTTTGCTCTGCAGAAGCACGCCAGCCACACTCCACAGGTTGGAAAGCCACACTAGTGTAGAACACTCTACAGAGAAACACCTGCCCAAGAGGAAAGACCTAGACATGGGGAAATACAGAGATCCCTCAGTGAAGCCAGTTAGGCCCTAACCCCCACGTGTGCACACAGAGCTACCACTCAATACTTTGGTGCCTCATTCTTTAATATTAACAGACAGCCAGGGATCACAAGGCATATGAAGACAGCCTCCAACAGACAAGATGGAACCAAGTAAAAGGGAAGTTTAGGAAACAGAAAATGGCTGTTGCCTTTCTAGACCCTGAAAAGGCCATTCACACACTTTCTCTGCTTCCTCGCTGCTGGGATATGTGCAGACACCTCCGTTGGGGACGTTGAATCTGAAACAAGAAGTGCAAAGAGGCAGGGACAGAGGAGAATACATCCACCGTCCAGTGGGCCACACTCTTCCTAGGGCTGTGCCTACGGTCTTGGTCTCTAACTTCCTTAGTTCCAACCCTTTTTCATAACATGGCTCTCTGGTCTCCCTGGAAATTCTGTAAACCAGGCAATTGCTTTCAACAAATTCCTTTGCATCCATAAACCAGAATCAATTTGGTGGCTGGTTGCCACCAAACATCTGCCTCGTGCCGATCCCCAAATTGGGTGAAAAAGCAATACAATACATATGGTATCATTTCAGTAAAGGTAAAAGCGACCCACAAAACAATGATTATGGCTAATTTTTATTTTCTTCTTTTTACTACTCTGTATTTCCCAGTTTTTGTACACTAAACACGTAGAAAGTGATGTTAAAATATGCTTAATGATTGATAAATGCATTCCCTGGCTGTCACAAGTCAAATTCCCCAGGAAGCAGACTCTGAGAAAGAGATTTGCTTGCAGAAAATTCACTGGGGCATTCTCAACACCTTATGAGGAGGTAAAGAAAGCAGGCTGGGTGGAAAGGAGGAGTTGAACTGTGATGCAGTCACTACAGAGGCCTCAGCTGATCCTATGAGGAGCTCTGGAGCTGAGCTGACCCTTCAGTCATCCTGAATTGGAGCAAGAGAATCAGATCTCCAAATCCCTGCATCAACCAGTCATTAGATACCGCCTGCCCCTGGAAGGAAGCGTGGAGCAAGCTTGAGCAACGCAGCTGAAGGCAAGTCTTGGAAAGACTCTCAGCTAAGAACTTGCAGCCGCCGATACCCCAGCAGTGGAGACAATGAATGCTTCATTCCTAAAGGGAAAATCCACCAGGATTTGTCTGGCTTTTGTAGGAGCCACACTGGGGAATGAAGTGAGGATATCATGGGGATTGCCACTCCTATAATACTGTTTTTGTTCTGGCTAGAGAGGAAGGGTGGTGACAACTTTGGAGGGTTGATGTTGGCCTTTCACTGTGATGGTTTTTGCCCCACGGGCCAATGAACCAAGGTGGGGTTCCACCAACTACCAAATACATCCATTCCAATGGCACCTGGCTAGCGCCAGGGAGGAGAAGTGAGGCTGCTCTCCTCATTTAAGGGCAAGTCATAAGGAGAGACTTAGGTGAGAACTGTTGGCCTCCAGCATCTCAAGCAGATAGAGGAATAAATGTTTCTGTTTCAAATTGAGTGCACAGAGGGTATCTGAGTGGCACACCACAGCATCCACTACACTGACTGACCATCACATTCTTTGAAAAAATTTATGGTTAAAACATCAAGGATTTATCTGAAAGTAGCACAGGAAAGAAAAAGGAAACGAATGTCATTTACTTTCTTTTTCCAAGACTGGGTAAAGAACCAATAGCCAACCTTCTGTTTATTTGTCTTAAAGGGTATATCCCATGGATAAGCTATTCCGCAACCTCATTTCCCCCACTGCAAGGATGTATCAACTATCACCATAGCTCCTTTTTTCTTATTCCAAGCACCTGTCTTGGCTTCTAAACATAATTCCCACTGTAAATGTCAATGCTGTATATCATATACTCCTGTAGAGGTAAAAATGGGCAATGATTAGATCTACATTAAACAATAATTCTACTTTTGAAATGAGCCAACTTTGAATTTCTTAAACATTTTTTTATTGAAAAAGCACCTTCACCTGATGGTATTTCTTAGAAAAATATCAAAAGCAAAATCCAAATTAAGCATCTCAGAGCTTAAGAAAGGGTGAGGCCGTGAAGAAATGACAAAACAGGATTTTTTTTCAAATAATCTATAATTTAGATTCATTTATTTGACGAATTAATGTTTTTAGTGCATTGTAACATTTTTTATTTTTATTGAATTCAATTTTTTATTTATGTTAATATTTTTGATACTTTTTAAACTCTATGGTTCAAAAACCAAAAAAATTAAAAGATAAACAATGAAAAACATCTCCCTCTCATCCTCATTTCTATCTGTCCAATTTCTTCCAACAGAAAACCAACATTTTTAGTTTCTTCTATATCCTGCCAGTTCTTTATGAATATTCAAGTGTAAATCTATATTCACAAAAAGTATTTTACACAAAAGAGAACGTACTTTACACATCATTCTGTATCTTGCTTTTTTCACTTAACAAAATCAATTGTTTTTTGATTGATGAGGGACCATAGAGTTTTGGGGTATTTTTGGAACAAAGCATCGTTACTTAGGATTTTTTTGTAATCATATGATTATTGCACATATGCTCGAGATGATAACTGTGTGTTACTTATAATTTACAGATTTTATTCTGTTTTACATTTTCCACCTCAACAGCAAGGTCCTATAACAAAATTACATGATTTACTTCCTTTTAATATTAACTTGTAGGTCACTACAAGTAATGTGGTCCAATAATCAGACTCAAATTTAATGTCTTCTCCTAATACCACGGCTTGTGCTTCTGTGAGATTGTAGGTAAAACCACATTTGGAAAAACATCTGAAGTCTAAATTTAAGTCCCCTTGTGAATGAGATGCCAAGAGAAATGGCCAGTTTTCACCCCATTGTCACCCCAATTTTCCCTTCTCCACAAGAGGCCGAAACTTCAAATCAGGCAAATGGATTATGACAGAGCCAATCAGTGCTTACTTTATGCTAAAGGGGGTGCATAGGCATGGAAAGGATGGGAACCATATAAGCCACGTGTTCAAGTCCAAATGACCCAGGATGGCATTCAAGGCCTTTCAATGTCACACACCTAAGCAAGCAGGTGAGATGGGGCTGGAAGACTCATGCTTAGAGGTCAGAGCGACTGGGCTCCATGCTCCACCCTTAGCCAGGTGGCCTAGGACAAGCTACTTAATTTCGCTAAGTCTTAATCTCCTCACTTGAAAAATAAGGAGAATAATAGTATCTACTTGGGAGGGGTGAGGAATAAAATGAGGGTTGAATGTTCTTAGTCTAGTGCTTAACACATAGGTGCCAAGTGTTACATTTGCTATGATTATTACCTGTCCATGCCTGACACAGAGGGGTCTGGTAAGCATTTTTTTAATGAAAGAATAAAGTTGTTTTCCAACCTCATCAGCCGGCATTTACGCTGTACCATTTCTACCCCCCCCCCACACACACACACACTACACAAGAACATTCATCATTTCCAAACACGCCATGTCTCATAGGAAGAATCACAAATCAGCAAAAATACCAAAATTAAAAAGTAAGGTAATTTTAAAAAGCTTTTGTTAATTCACGTTTTTAATTAATGTCTATTCACAGGTGGCAAAGGGTTCCCAGGGAGGTCATGGCTATACCAGGATTTGAACTGATCCATTAACTCTAGAACCTCCACCTCAGCTATGGCGGTTTACTGCCTAAATGCAAAGTCAAGATGCTAACTAGCTCACAGTTACATAGCACCTACTGCCTGACTGACAGATATGAACTCAGTCAATCTTCACAGCGATCCTGTGGGGTCAGCTCTACTTTTAACCCATGATAAGAATGAGGGAACTGAGGCCCAGAGAGGTTAGGCAGCTTACCTAAGGTCACACAGCTAGGAGGTGATGAGTCTGGTATTTGAACCCATGTAATCTGACTCGAGAGCATTCATTTTCAATGGGGGAAATATCACTCCAAGGGGACAATAATTTGTTCTTGGCAGGATGAAAATTTTTACTTTTTATGTATAAGAAACATATATAAAGTGCATAAATAGTATCAGGGTTCTTCAGAGAAGTAGGATAGGATGTGTGTATACATTTATAAAGAGAGATATTTATTAAAAGGAATTGGCTCACACAATCGTGGAGGCTGACAAGTGCAAAATCTTCAGGGTGGGCTGCAGGCTGGAGGTCCAGTGTTCCAGTCTGAGTCTGAGCAGTCTACTGCAGAACCAGAAAGAGCTTACGTTGCAGACGAATCCACAAGCAGTCTGCTGGACAATTATCTCTCGTTTGGACGAAGCTCATCTTTTTGTTCTATTCAGGCCTCCGCATAAAAAACCCTAATTTCCTCTTTTTCTTTCACAATTATCTTTAAGGCATTTCAAAACCAGAGCCCAAATGATTAGCAACCACAGACTACTTTCCCCTTATTAGAAAGCAGGGAAGATCTGGTCATCAAACACTCCTCAGAAGTGAGGGGGAATGTCTGGTTTTCACCCTTGGGGATTCATGTGCCTCCTATCTGATCATTTTAAAGCAGCTGTCATTAAGTTTCTGTATTAAAATTGACTGAATATTCATATCCTGCTATAGTCTTTGTCTCAATTAATCTCTACAATAACCACAGGAGGCAGGTCCTATTACAGGCCCCATTTGAAAGATGAGGGAACTCAGGCACAGAGAGGTTAAGCAACTTGCAGGAGGTCACACAGCTAACAGGTTGCCAAACTGGGTTTCTAGCCCAGCTCTTTCTGACTTACAACCTGGGCCCTTACACCAGCACAGCAAACTCGAAGGGGCTCAATGGTGACCTGGAAAGGAGTTAAGCCCAGAAATCACTTGCCCCTTCACTGGGCTCATTCCTGTCTTAGGGAATTTCCACTTGCAGCTCCTTCTGCCCAGAACAAGTTTCTCTCCCTCTTAACCTAATTAACCAGCCTTCAAAGCCATCTTCAAAGGTCATTTCCTCAGGGATGCCTTCCTGGATAGCCAGATTAGATTAAGTTCCCTTATCATACGCTCTTGGGGCTTCTGGACTTTTCCTTCCTAGCACTCACACAATTATTAAATATTGGTTTATTTGGTTAGTGGCCTCCCTTTGAGTAAGAACTCCATGAGGGGAGGGACCTTGGTGTGTTGCTCATACCCGAATCCTCAGCACTGAGCCCAGTGTCTGGATTTAGTAGACATTCCATATATATGTATATGGAAATATATATGTATATATACACATAAATGAGAGGGAATTAGGGCTTTTTATGTGGAGGATATATATATATATATTATTATATATATTATATTAACAATGACTGGATACTTTCCAGACAGCCCATATATATATACACACACATATATATATGTCTGTGTGTGTGTATACACACACATACACACACACATACACTCTCTCAGGTTGCTGAGAGAGATCACAGTGGCCTAACTGGCAGTCAAGCCAAGGTTAATAGGGTTTTGCTGGGTTCTAGCTCAGGTCAGGAGGAAAATGATGCCTAATCTCATTTCCAGCCCAACTCCAAATGCCAAAAGATGAGTGCCTGCCCTGTGTCCTCAAGGGCAAATCTGACCCTTGCAAAGTGGCCTGGAGAGGAGAGAGATGGCTCCAGTGATCAGAACAGTCTAAGAAATAAGGAAAGGCTTGGAGAATCATTGTGGCAGTAACATAGGACTTGAAAAAAAATCCCTTCACTTTAAGTTGAAAACTTTTACCCAGGGACAAAAGTAAAATGTGTAGACACAATCAGTTACAATTTACAAAAGTCTACTTCCGTAGATACCAACATTGGACATTAAGTGTTGCCCACCACACACACATTAAATCTAGAATTCACAAGGTAATATTTTTTAAAGCTTATGAAGCATTTATATAGTAGCTGGGAAGTTTTTTCTTTCATTTTTATTGTAAGAGCAATATAAGTTCATGGTAAGAAAGTCAAACAGAACAGAAAAGAATAAACTGAAGTGTAAAGATCTGACTCTGATACCTATCACTTACTTCAACTCCACAGAAGCAATTGCTTTTGTTAAGATACTTTCATTCCAGATACTTTTCTATGTGGTCGCATCAATGTACTGTTTACTGAGGTTTTTAGACAAATTAGACTACACATGATTGTTTTGTAATTGCTTTTTTCAGTACATAATTACACGTACTGATATCTTATCACATACAGCTTTTAATAGCTGTCTGATATTCACTTATTAGAAATGCATGAAAAAATTTTAACTAGTCTCGTAGTATTAGACACTTACAAGAAAAGTGTAAGAAATAACAATAATCCACACAATGATATGAATATTAATAAATCTCTTCATACACAAGCTCCCCACTAGAATATAAATTCTTTGATGGCAGAGATTTGCCTGCTTTGCCCACTAATAAACTCCCAGCACTTAGAACAGTGACTGACACATTGGGTGCCCCATAAACATTTACTGGATGACTATATCTTCATGTGTATATTTATCTATACCAGTACTTAAAATTTCTTTATACACTGGCTGGCACAGTGGTTTATGCCTGTAATCCCAGCACTTTGGGAGGGCGAGGCAGGAGGATCACTTGAGGCCAATTTCAAGACCAGCCTGGACAACATAGTGAGACCACAACTCTACAAAAACTTTCAAAAATTAGCTGGGTGTGGTGGTGCATGCCTGTAGTCCCAGCTACATGGGAGGCTGAGGCAGGTTGGATCACTTGAGCCCAGGAGTGTGAGGCTGCAGTGAGCTATGATTTCATCGCTGCATTCCAACCTGGGTGTCAGAGCAAGACCCTGTCTCCAAAAAAAAGAAAAATTATATATATATATATACACACACACACATAGATAGATACATAGATATACAGACCAGTAGCCTTCCAAAATGATTGCTTCACTGTATACTCTTATCTCTGTTTTTTAAAGTTTGTTTTGTTTTGATCAGCTAGTGACATCATCCTTCCGGTTCTGGAGGTCAGAAGTGCAAAATTCGTCAGCAGGGCTGCAGTCATTCTGGAAGTTCTAGGGAGAATCGTTTCCTTGCCTTTTCTGGCTTCTAAAGGCTGCATTCCTTGACTCAGGGCCCCTGCCACATCACTCCAACCTCAGCTTTCTGTCACAAGTCCTCTGAATCTGACCCTCCCACCTCCTTCTTTCCTCAATAAACACCCTTGTGATATATGGGATCCACCTGGATAATCCAACAGACTGCCCATCTCAAAACCTTAACTTAATCAAATCTGCAGAAACCCGTTTGCCCTGTTGAGATAACATACTCACAGGTTCCAGGGATTAGGACAGGGACATCTTTGGGGAGCTGTTATTCTGCCTACCACAGCTTGGGGGTCAGGTTTGAATTTCAGCCTTGTCATTTCAACATGCATTTCCTAAAGGTGTGTTGAGTCCATACTTACCACATCCTGGGCTAAACCTAAGAAATACACTAACTAGCCCCATGGCCTTGCCCAGATTATTAATAATTAACAGTGGCTATTTCTGTGTTACAGACTATCAAGTGAATTTTATTTTTGCTTACTTGTATTTTTCTATTTTCTAACAGTGAAGGTTGGGGGGAGGATTTCGATACAGAATAATTCTACTAGTTCGAGTGACAAGCGTTACTAGGTACAGAACAAACACTGTGGAAGGTGTCCCTCGTGGGAGGAGAGACGCCTTTTTTAAATAGCTTATTTTATTCAAGACTTTTGGAGGTAAACAAGAGCCTGAAATTAGTAAGCAATTCTGCTCATTCAATAGCCACTGCACTCCAGCCTGGGCAACAGATCAAGATCCTGGCACCAAAAAATAAAAATTTAAAGGGGGAGGAGGACCAAGTCAAAAAAAAAAAAAAAATTCACCCTGAGAAACAGGTGCTGCTAATTCTAGGCGCCCTTGGAATTAACTTTTTCAATTTTTGATGTCGGGGGATTAAGCTCCTTAGGTTTACTTTCCCTCTCCTTGCTTTTTGGTAGCTTGCGGCCTAGGTCTAGGGTCCCAGAGGACGTGGAACCACGGAAGCCACGGGGATGGGGCAGGAAGCCTGCAGGCGACACAGACCACGAGCTCCAGCACCTCGCCTTGAGCCTCTGAATCTTCGGCTCCAGTCGGCTCCGATTCGGGTCCGATTCGGCTGGGTTCGGCCTCGGTTGTTTTTTTTTTTTTTTTTTCCTCGGGCTCGGCTCTCTTCGGCTTTCTTCGGGAGACTCTCGGCTCGTCCTCGGCTCCTTTCCGGCTACCTTCGGCCAGCTTTCGCCCGTCGGACTCGGCCCTCTTCGGCGGCGGTCGGCGGCGCCCCGGAAGGGCTTCCATGGAGCCGGAAGGGCTTCCTTGGGGCCGGGAGCGCCGGCTGGCCGGGCCGCCATGGCGCCGCTGCTGGAGTACGAGCGGCAGCTGGTGCTGGAACTGCTCGACAGCGACGGGCTGGTGGTGTGCGCCCGCGGGCTCGGCGCGGACCGGCTCCTCTACCACTTCCTCCGGCTTCACTGCCACCCCGCCTGCCTGGTGCTGGTCCTCAACACGCAGCCGGCCGAGGAGGTGCGGCCGCCGCCGACGCGGCACTGAGGGGACCCCGAGAGCGTTGGGGGCCTCCGGAGCGGATGCGGGCTCTGGCCCGGAAGCGAGGCCGCTGACGGGGCTGGGGGGGCTCCGAGAGGGATGCAGGTCCCTGACACTCCGCGAGAACACCGAAAAGGATGGCAGGGGTCCCCAGGGGAATGCAGGTCCCTGACAGCAGTTCAAGGTTACCAATGGGAGGGGTCCCTCGGGCGATGCAGATCCCTGAGTTGGGTGCGAGGGCGCAGAAAGACGGAGGGGCTCTGAGAGGAGGACGGGAGTCCTTTGAGGAGGACGGTGGCAGGTGAGGATTGGAGGTCCCGCAGGGGACTGGGAGATGTCTGAAGGAGGATCTGGATAGGAATAATGAGGAAGTCTCAAAGTTGGATTTTAAGTGGGTTTCTGGGGGCAGAGGAGTGGGATCCCTGAAAGAGAACAGTGATGGGGAGACATGAAAGGAGATGCTGAGGCTCGGCAAACCCTGCAGGGAAGAGAAGGGACAGAGGGGAAGAGGCTGTCCTCCAAGGCTGTGAGCAGAGGGCCATAGGGTCACAAGGGACTGGAAGCTGAGGATATTGGGGAAGGTTAACTGCAGTATAGGACAATGGGGACACCAAGGAAGATGGAATGGAGATACACCTGCCATGGGGGGTGTTGCGACGGGGCAAGCCCGATAATCCCCTAATTAGAGCTGGTGGCCGCGAGAAAAACAGCAGCTGAGAAGAGTGACCACAGACTCCTTGAGCTCAGGGACCCTGTTTAATTCATCTAGGTATCCCCAGTGCTTGACATAAGGCCTAGGACAACAGCCAGTGCCCAGTAAAGGTGGTATGGAAGTCCCTTTAGGAGGGATCAGGACAGAATTAATAGTCTAAAACACTGGGAAAATAATTCCCCTGTTATCTTCTCACAGAATACACTTGACAGCAAACGTGGCTTGGATGGGCAGTATTTTCTAAGTAGCCATCTTTTAACCAAGGTTTTTAAAAGTTTGGCAGGGGGACTTCGTTGTTGTGGTTGTTGTTGATAAAGTGCAAATAATGACTGAGATGCAAATTATTCCTTAGTTTAAACCCAAACACAAACTAACAACAACAAAAAAAATAGCAAACAGGTTGGTTGATCAACAATAAGTAGTAACTTAGTTTGTATATTCATTATTAAGCTCATTATCTCTGAGAAGGGCTGCACATCATTTTAAATACCTGTAACCCATTAAAAACTGCCCTGTATTAAACAGCCTACTAATCACAAGTTTGATTTGATTTAGGAGTATTTTATCAATCAGCTGAAGATAGAAGGAGTAGAACACCTCCCTCGCCGTGTAACAAATGAAATCACAAGCAACAATCGCTATGAAGTTTACACACAAGGCGGTGTCATATTCGCAACAAGTAGAATACTCGTGGTTGATTTCTTGACTAATAGAATACCTTCAGATTTAATTACTGGTAAGAATTTGAAATCTTATCATTATTTGTGTGTAAACTTGGGCACTTTTATTTTTGTCCCTTCTAGCAAACTCTGAACTAAAACCTTCTAGTGGGTACCACTAGATCTTTTTGCTCAACATTATGCTTCCAGCTGTTAGCACAGTATCTGACACATTGTAGGTGCTCAATTAGTATTTGTGACCTGTATAAGTAACTAAACATAAAATTGACTTTTTCTTGTTTTCTAAGCTCATATTCAGTAAATACTTGTAATTGGCTGGCATTTGCTTTTTAGAACTCAATCAGATTTGAAATGTTTATAAATAATATTTGTATATTTCCTAAAATATTTAATTTTCATCTTTGAGAGTATTTTCCCAATGATTTGAAATTAAACCAAGTAGTTGCTTAATTATTTTGAGAAAAATGGTTTAATTTTAGCTAGGATTAATATAAAAAAAGAATTAATTTTCATTATTTATTCTTTCAGAAACTTTTTCTGATTCCCCCAAAGCTAATTTAGAGGCCCTGCCTCTGTGTCCTCAACTTCTCTGCAATCATAGCACTCAGAACACTACATTTTATTTGCCTGTTTGTTTGTGAGTGAGCTTATCTCACTGAGATAAGGTTTTTAAGCACAAGGAACAACTTGTTCATTGCAGGTTAACTAACTGGTACATGGTAGGTACTAAACACATATTTGCTGGATGAATGATGAATGGATATAGTACTGTGATCTTTAATGAACTTCTGGAGGGCAGGAAGACTATGAAATTCATAGCCCTACTTAACACTGTGTCTGTCATATTACCCTAAACCTAGACAACCCTCAAGAAATATTTAATGAATAAATATATGAATGAGTGCTTTATATAGTTAATGGAGAACTGACTGAAAGAAAGTTTTGTTTCTTTTATAACATTTATAATCATAAACAGTGGCATGGGCCTTGCAGTGAGACTCACCTGATTTTGAATTCTAACACCCTGCTTACAAAGCAGCCTCCTTAATTTCCATGAACCTCAGTTTTCCCATTTCTTAACTCAAGAAAATAGTGCCTCCTAGAGTTATCGTAAGGATTGAGATAAAAGACATTGCTTATTGTAGTGCCTGGTACATAGTAAAGTCTAATAAATAATAGCAAAAAGAAGATACTGGCTTTTTATAACCAGTAATCTTGATCCATCATAAAGTCTTTACTGTTTGTTGCTTTATTAAAAGCTTGGTTTTACTTTTATTTTTTAAGTTGATATCAATAAATTTTTAAAAATTGTATTGGAACTACCACTAGGTGTCAGTATTACTCTGACTTTCATTTACAGCTCAGCCTAATAAGGCAGAGAGCAATCTGAATCAATCCAGCATCGACATCTGGCTTATAGGCAGTTTCTAATTAAAAGTGCCAAATTCTCTCAAATCTCAACCAGTAATGAAGCTGGAGCTACTGATGCTTAGCTGAATGGAATGCAAATGAGTACCAGCAATGAATTCTTTCAAATTCTTCATCCCTTGGGGTCATCCACTAAGATCCTCTGTGAGAGTTTTCACCAAAGTTCTTACACACCAAAGGGCAGTCCCTGAACCAGGTAACCCTCTAGAAAGTACTGAATCCCTCCAGCCCTAACTTCTCACCGGTCACCACCCATTGTTACCAGCACACTGCACCCTAGGTCTCCCTGGCAGCCGGAACTAAACCTGCTTATTCTGTTTTTATTTTATTTTTTTAAACAAGGGGGGGTCCTGGGGTGGTGTCACTTAGTGGGAATGACATGGCTTCACACGTGATTTGGAACCTTTGGCCCCCACTTCCTTGCTGGGTGAGCTTGGTCAAGTTGCTTCCCTTTTTTGACCTCATCATAATACCCACCACATAGAATTATTGTGAGGATTTAATGAAATAAAAATCTATAAAAACATCTAACCCAGTGCCTGGGCTATAGTATTAGTTCTCTTCTTCCTTCTGGGTTCCAAATAATGACAATTTTTTTGAGCACAACATTTTCTTAAATCGAGGTTCCACTTTCCTATAGAAGATCATTTTTATTTTTCTTAACTTTATTTAGTGTTTCAATCCAGGCTGACAAAGTGTGGCCTACAGAGTCCCTGGAAAAACCTACTGAGAAGGCACAGAATATTTTCTGAGTAGTAAACTAGTTATGTAAATGTGTTGGGGGTTATTGAAAATCCTTTGTTTACAAATTCCTAAACAGCACTATTAATTTTTACCATGTTTGAAAAATAATTTGCTTAGCTATAGTAAATTTTAACTCCATCCATCTTGATCTAAAATTTAAATATCAAAATAGTAAAATCTGAATTGAGTTTATTGAACTAGAAGAGTCATAAATCACTATTAGTATCATTTTCCATACCCTAAGAGTGATAGGAACTGGATCAAAAACATGCAAGTACATTTATAACAAATATATATAGGATGACCAACTTGATTTAGGTCTAAAAGACTGAGACTCATAGAGTAATTGAGTTTTTAAATCCAGAAATGATACCTACATATTCTTATGTCATCTCATACTTCTCCCTAACTTATCACTAATCACACTGCATCAAAATGGTATATGTGTATAAAAGATCTCCTGGTTCGGTATCTTCATTTTATAAATAAGGGAACATGTATGATTGTCCTTGTTTTTGAAATTCAGAGGTGTCATAATCATGCACAGCCCCGAGAATGTATTAAATATATTTATTAAGGGTATTTATTTTAAATGGACTAATTTACTTCTCAACTGACAATATTCTGATCCTGAAAATTGAATTAATAGGTGAGCAGATACTGCCCAAACTTCCAAAATGCAACTATTTTGTGTAGTCCACATCTGATTCATATTTAAAAAGAGAATTAGTGACCTACTTTGCCTTCAGCATTCTTCTTCCACCATGCCAGTCACACCCCGCCCCAGGGCCTTTGCTCTTACTGTTTCCTCAACCTGGACCTCTCTTGGCCCAGATGGCCACAAGGCTCACTTCCTCTTTTCCATCCAGCCCTTGCTCAGCTGTCACATTGGTGAGGCACACCCCGCCCCCATACACACTCCCTCTCTTCTCTGATTCATTTTTTTTCTCCTTACCACTTGTATCATGCTAAATATTTTACTTATTTGTATTGTTTCTTTTAAATTCCATGAGGGCAGAGATTTACATCTCTGACTGTATCCCCAGCCTAGAACAGTGCGTGTCCCTTCTCATGTAGGTATTCAAGAAAAATGTGATGAATGAATGAATGAAAGAAAATGAGTGTGAAAATTACCCATGCATTCCGTAATTGAAATTATAATCCCCGCCCCCAGGCATCTTGGTGTACAGAGCCCACAGAATAATCGAGTCTTGTCAAGAAGCATTCATCTTGCGCCTCTTTCGCCAGAAAAACAAACGTGGTTTTATTAAAGCTTTCACAGACAATGCGGTTGCTTTTGATACTGGTTTTTGTCATGTGGAAAGAGTGATGAGAAATCTTTTTGTGAGGAAGCTATACCTGTGGCCCAGGTAAGTAGCGTTATGTGATAAATGTTTGTGAGAAGATCTGCTATAACTTAGTTGTATTTTAATATAACGTACTGTAAAATTTGCTGTAATTGTACTTGGTAGATGCTAAGTCAAGTTCAAAACAAACACATCCAGATATAAATACGTGGCCACCATATTTGTAATTCCTTTGAAAGTAGAGAGCAATTTGATAGTTACATTTCTGGTAGTCCATCAAATCCATCCAAGGACAGCCAAT
>CM052448.1:6302790-6319794 GCA_028533085.1 Varecia variegata | reverse complement strand
ATAAGGACTGGAAACCATGACCCACTTAAACTTTAACTATGTCACCCCAGCACTCGTTGTTCCGTAAATCCAAAGGAGCATTGTCTCTAGCAAACTAGTTCGGTTTGCGCTTTAAGCTCCCCCACTGCTGGCGGGCCGGCTTAGTGGCCTCGAGAACCAGACCCACCGAGTGACCTAGATGGAACCTTTGTAGCTTGTAATAGTGTCGCTTCCCTCCATTTCCCTCTCCATGAATCTACCCGTAAGAAGGTAACCAGTCTTCTCCAGGAAGAGAAAGAGCAGCATCCATTCATTTATTTCTCCCAGTGTCTGTTGACCCTCTACTCCACACCGGGGACTCCTCTGGGCACAGGAGACACTTCCATGAGGAGGGCAGGGCAGTGATGAGGCGACAAGCTCTGACCAACACTGAAAAAATCCAGCCTCTTTTCTGTCTTCCACCTGAGTCATGCTGGTGGCCCGTGGCTCATTCATGTATGCATCCTTCCGTTGAGAACCTACTCATGGGGCATTGTCTACGTGTCAGGCACAGAGCGGGGTGACTCAATACAGCAGGGATCTAAAGAGGCTGGTTCGTCCCTGCCCTTAAGAAGTTTGGAGTCCAATTCGGAAGATGAATATTAATCAAATAATCACCTAAATAAAGATACTGTTTCGAATGACAGGGTCCTATAGAGCAAGGTCAAGGTGACATGCGAGAGGCTAAGCAAGGGATCAGCCTGGTTTGGGGTGAGCACAGAACACGCAATGACTAAGCATATCTGAGATGCCCCAGGCAGTGTGTTGTCTGTTAGGCACGGGGAAAATCCATGGCTCTCTGTAGGAGGTGTGTTTTTGAGTTTCTGCCCTCTGTGCTGGGCCATGCACACCCTCACACATTTGTCCTGAGGACCATCACAGGCTAGTAGGTCTCCGGGAAAATTTGTGTCCACAGACTGGGGTTCCACCTGTGTGATCAGCACATTAAGGTTTTGACCTTGACTTACCAGTTTGCAATGGACAGGGTGAAGTACCTTTTTCTTACGGGACACTCTTCTCACTCTGCCTCACTGGGTGAAGGAGGAAGCAATATCATCATCACATGTCTTTTCCAGACTTGTGCTTGTGCACGGTGGTTCTGTCACTACACTAGAGACTCGGATAGAAAGATGGCCCCATGTCCCCCTCTGCGACCCTGGCTTCGTGCCCTCAAATGTTTCCATGCAATGGCTTTGGAAAGGGAATTCCTCACAGAAGCAGTTAGCACCTGCCAGGTATCTTTCTGTTCTAATTCGGGTGCAACTTTGAGGAAGTCCCTTTAGCAGAGAGCTTCAGTTTCTTCCTTTGAAAAATATGACCATATTTTGTCTCTTTCACGTGCGGTGTTTTGGTACGCACCAAGTTAAAGCCAAGAAAAGTATAAGAAATTACCCTTCCCTGACAAAGTTACAAGGCCGTTCAGGAAAGAATTTTTTATTCAGCAAATATTTGAGTACCTACCATGCGCCAGGCACAGAACGGGGAATTGGAGGAGACAAGGTGACTTGCAAGCACAATCCTGGCTTTGTGGGGCTTACAGTCTGGCGAAGGGAGAGAGACACTCACACCACCCACAATCACAATACTTTCAGGTGGTTTTACATAGAGACCTCTCCATAGGTGTGACATTTGAGCAGCCATGCAAAGATCGAAAGGAAGAACATTCTAGACCAAGAGAATCAGCAGGTAGGAGGCTCTGAAGCATCAAGGGGATTGGCTTAAGGAAGAACAAGACACAGGTGTGGTGACACCTAAGCGAGGGGGTGAGTGGTAGGTAGGTCGGGGTGTAGAGTGCAAATTTCATTTTGAATGCAGAGGAAGCCTTCAGCAGGGGAAAAAAAAAACCCAAAAAACCAAAACGTGGCATTTCAGCCTGAACCTACCTATCTACCTGGGGGAGATTCTGTATGTAGCCTCAGTGAAGTTTTGGGAGTGGCACACCTGGGATTCTTAGAACTCAGAACCCCAGGTAAACCCACAGATGGAAAGAGAATACAATGAGGTTGGTCTGTTTCTGGAGAAGAAAGAACAGTCACTTCTAACCTCAGAAGCTTTCCTGGGTCAGAGAGGATGAAACTGCAAAGTGAGTCAACCACGGAATAGGTTCCTGCTTGTGGTTCAGCATCTGTCCCCGACCTTTGGGGGGCGATGCCCTGCCTCTCCGTCAGGACACCACTGCTCCTCTGTTCTTGGGACATGGTTTGGCTCAAGCTGGTGAGAAGCATTTTTAATCTCCTGCCCCCCAACACACACACAAAGTGATTGGCTCAGGGATGGGCACAGGACACAGTCAGAGCCAGTGCAACTCAGGAAGACATTGCCTGGAGACTCCTGGCAGAAAGAAGCTTCTTTTCTTTTCCCTGGGAGCCACCAGTATGAGGATGCAAAGTTTAGAACCACTGCAGCCCCTCATGACCTTGGAGAAGATTCTGGAACTGTTAGGGGCTGTGGGGGAGCACCCCATGGCAGCTAGGAATGAAGCCAACACCACAGAAGGCAGAGTGAGGGCAGGAGGACACCATGTCCTTGTGACAGCCTCCAGCACCAGGATCCAACCTCACCTGAAGCCCACCCTATTGCTAGCCATCTCGGTGGCCTCGCCAATTAAAGGCCCTTTATTACATAAGCCAGTTTTAAGTTGAGTTTTCATGTCTTGCGGCACCAAGAGCCCACGTGACACACGCTTTGCAGTAGGTACCCGACAACGCCAAGGGCCTCTGCACGCTCCGTCTCTAGGAGGAAGTGAGCCTGTTCCGGAACCCAAATAAATGGTCTCGCCTCCCCCTTCTCTATTTCAGTGTTTCCATGCCTCCTGTCACCATAGCACTGCAACTCGCATGGAAAGGCGGAGGAAGCAGAGGAGGAGGAGGGACCGGTTTCCAGGCTGGGTTGCCGCGTGGGGGGCGGGGTGGAGACAGCGGGAGAGGCAGCTCCCAGCCTGACATTTCGGGATAGAGATAACACGGTAAAAATAAACTCCCAAGCGCCTGCAGCAGCCTCCCTTCTCTCCTTCTCTCGCCTCACAGTTCTTATCTCTCTCCGCTTTGGGGACAGAAAGGTTCCTTTCGGGTCACCACGTGGACTGCCTCTTCCCAGCTCCGAGTGGGGGGAGGAGGACGCGTAGGTCGTAGGTAGGTCGTTGGTTTACATCTGTCTGCACCTGCTCTTTCACCACCAGGAAGTCAAGCGACCCCCTCCGCCTATAGCCCCTCCTTTTATTCTGCAAAACGCCTTCCTGTATGTTTGGCCTCACCCGATGCTCCAAGAGCTTGGTGAGGTGACCCAGGCAGGGGCTGGAGCCTCCCCTTTCCAGATGGGAACAATAGCAGGGCTTGGAAAGATGACATGATGTGTCCCAAGTCACAGGGAGCATCAGCACTAATGTGTCCTGATCCACACTCGGGGCCTTTTCTGCCTTGCTGTCTTTGAGCAAGAGCAGAAAGAGTTTGGTTCCGTGTCTGTAGGGCCCATGGATAGCCATGTAGGCTGGGCGCCACACAGCCCCCGGGGCATAACCATCATCATCATGTGACACCCCTGTGTCCCCTTTGCCCCATCCCAGCAACACGTTGTCTGAGGTTTGCATTTGCCAGTGAGAAATCTACTGGTCTACTATAGGAGGGTGGCTGGGACTACGCAGTATCAAGGAGCCAGCCTCAACTCTGCCACTAAGGTTCTCAGAGGGCCCTGGGCCTCAGTTTTCTCATCTATAAAATGGTGATAAAAATATACCTCCATGCTAAGACATTACAGGGTTAAATAAGCCATGACATGCCATCTGAAATTTGGAGCTTCCTGTTAGAATGATAGCTTTTCCTACACCGGTGTTTGCGTGCAGCGACCAGCCCCCACCCGTGTCAGGGAAGCACACCCCTTGAGTTCTTTCCTTCCTAGTGGCCGACGCTTGGCATCGAGCCATTTCATCAGCTAAGACTCTTGCTTGCAAGTGACCAGAACACTGATCCTAACTGGATTACATGAAAGGGGGGATTGTTGGCTCCATGGGTCGCTCTAGAGGCCGCCAAGGGTAGAGTCTGGCTTCAGGCACAGCTGGATCCAGGAATGGAAGCGATACCATCAGGTTGGGTTTCTCAACCCCGTTCCCTCCCCATCGTGGCAGAAATGGCTGCAGGGGCTCCAGCATCCCATCCTCTTGGGTTCAAAGCCAGCAGGAAAGAGCAGCTCCAGCATTCCCAGCAAAAGTCCCTGTGTGTCTCACTGCCCATCCCTGAACATGTCCATCATTGCAGCCAGAAGAACGGGACGCCCACAGGGAGACAGGTGCGATGGCCACAGTTGGGTCCCGCTCAAACCCTAAATCTGAGTGGAGTGAACGGTGGTTGCCCAGATGGAAATCAGGTATAGTTAGTTGTCAATTGAAAAGGTGACTTCTGCAGCCACCCACACTCTCTGGCTTGTGCCCCGAAGTGGACATTGAAGAGTCAACTTCTGTAATCCCAGGGAAGGGAGTGGGCCACCACTGGGCTGCACAGCCAGGCCGACTGGCTCCAACGAAAACTCTCACCCGAGGCTCCCTCAGTGCCATCTGCTGACTACTGGACCAACGGATCTCAAATTAGAACCTTCCCTGAGCCTGACCTGTAGCCTGCCAGGTGGAAAACCAGCTTCCTTGATTCAGATCTGACAATCTGGGCTCTTTTCCAAGCCTCTGTCATTGGGCACCATATCCTTGTTCCACCTCAATTATTATTTATTAATTATTTATCTTTCCTCTACACAGGAACCAGCCATAACAAAAAGCCCCTCTCATGAACCACAAAAAAATAAATGCAACAAAAAGCAGTGCTACTATTAAATTATAGCTAGTCGCTCTTGCCTGCTCCCAGCCTAAGTGCCCAGGAGGTGTTAATGACATACCTAGCACCAACTTAAGACTCCATGAAATTAAAACAAACGAAAGCAAATTAGAAAGAGAATAACTCTCCCACTAGGGGATTCCATTGTGTTTAATGCTGGTGGGTGCGATTCACATTAGTTGTCTGCACGGATCGACAATTCTCTTCTACACCGTGAGGGAGCGGTGTGTGTCTCCCACTTTAGCGGTGAGAATATGATTTATACTGGTCCACCAGCACCCACAAAGATGCTCGAAGCTTCCTCCCTCTCCCCTCCTCCCTAAGCCTGCGGGAGAGGTGGAAAAAAAGCGGGTAGGAGAGCAAGAAAGATTTCTTTTAAAATAATGATGCTAATTATGTATGCATTTCCAGGGGGAGATTCTGGGAATTATTCCTACAAGACTGGAAAGAATTTCCTCTTTTGATCTCGATTCTGAGCCAGAGAAAATCAAATTAAGAAAGAAAAGCAACAGAGAATTCTCAGCAGGGAGGAAGGACCGGGACCGGGTGTGTTAGGTCTTGGGGAAAAGACGGGGAGAGGGACCATCCCCAGACACCTTCCTTTCTAGAGGTTGGTAGCCTTGGGAACAGGGGTCGAGAGAGAAAAGATGAGAGGAACAGGTTGCGTCCTGACATCTGTCCTGCAAGGCTCACTCGTCCTCTTTGGGGCCGTGAGAACGTTCCCCTTGGAGCTATTGGGGACGTAGTTCTTGCAGCTCTTCGCATCACACGTGGCTGGCCAGGCTCCTCGCCGTGGCCCTCCCTCCCAGAGGAGCCCTGCGAATCCGCCAACACTCCCAGAGCCGCCACAACAAGATCAGCCAGCGTAGGCGGAGGTGTTTTTTTTTTTTTTTTTTTAAATCCTCCCTTTCAGGCACTGGGAGAAATGGTCCTGTCACTTCTCTAAATTTTGTTCTGCGGTTGCTAAGCAGCACGCCTCTGCCCCCTTGCACTTCCCTCTGCTCCTGCTTTCTTTGTCTCTCTCCACCCTCCACCCCCGCAGACTCACAGTGCTCTTCCCTGCCACAGTGTGGAAAGCAGAGAACAGCCCCTGAGCGCTCTGCAGCTCCCTGGGCCACCAGGGCCACAGCAGTGCCATGGCGGGTGTCCCGGCAGAGGCGTCTCCAACCTGCTCTGCAGAACGTGCACCTAAGTCCTGGCAGGGAAGGCCTGCGCCACTCGGAGCCGAGGACTGGCTTGCTTGCTTCCTCCCTCCCTGCCTGCCTGCCTGCCTTCCTTCCTTCCTGCCTGCCTGCCTGCCTTCCTTCCTTCATCTTTACTGCTTTCTTCCCTCTTTCCCTCCCTGCGTGGAGACTAGGGGGGAAAGCACGCGGCGCCCTGCAGGTAATGCAGAGAGGAACGGAGGCCGGGTGTGAGGCGATAGGGAGCGGTGGAGACTGCTTCCTACCTTCTTGCTGGTGGCAGCCTTGCACTGGCTCCGCCAACTGCCGCTATGCAGGGACAGGGCTCCGTGCATTTCACGAGAAGTTGCAAAGCCAGTTTTCTTAGGTGAAACTTCCAGATTTTCAAAAATCTCAACGCAGGCCAAGCAGAAACCCACCTATGGGCCTCTAGTCGGTGAAGAGGAGCCCAGCAAGGCCCGTAAGACAGGCCTGTGACACGGGCCCATTCAAGGGTTTGATGAGTGGCTTTGCAGCAGAGTGGAGGGTCGGGATGGGGGGGGCCAGGGATATGGGGGGCAAGCTGTGGCTGCCAGGAGCTTGCCAGAGAGGCCAGAAGGCTGGGTGGCGGCCCTGGACCCTGATTTCTATAGGACCTTCGTCTGGGTGGATGGGAGACTGGCCGAGCTGGGTACCAGACAAATAATCTAGGGTGGAGAGAATGAACTTGTCACTTTTCCCCTAGTTCCCAAAGCCGCCTGTCCCACTCCATCCTGCCTTGCCATGGGCCAGAAAGGCCATAGGTTAGTCAGGGTCAGTCACTGGACAGATGGGGCCTCAAGGGATCCCAGAGGACCACAGCTAAAGCTGAAGTGATGCATCGCTTTCCAGCCAAGTTGCAACCACAGGGAATCACAGTGGGGTGACTGCAGGTCGGGGGAAGTGACGTAAACAAGGCCCATGCTCTGACCCGTCTGCGCCAGTCGGGGGTGCTGTGACCAGGCTCTCCCCACCGGCCCGGGTACAGCCCACGGCGCCCCACGGGGCCCTGCCTCCATGCCCCCCGTTAGCCACAAAGACTTTGGGTGGCATCGAGACTTAAACCAGGCACAGGAACTGCAGCCCTCCCCAAAACAAAGCAGCCAAGTCCCCGAGGGGGCGGAGGAATGGCCGAGCGCTGGCACTGATGTGAGGAGGAGGATGCTCCGGAGCCCAGAGCTCGATGTGCTCCCCGGGTTCTGCTCGGGGAATTAGCTCCATGGGAGCTGCTCTCCTGCCGCTCCTACATGCGGCCAGAGTTTCCTTCCTCCTGGGTCAGCCAGCAGCACAGACCCAGCTCCCATCCGCCCGCCTGGCTCCCGGGCCCAGTCCCGAGGCCCAGGTACCCAGCCGCGGTTGGCACCCCTGCTGAGATGTGCCTGGATCTCACTGCCCAGGGCCTGGGCCAAGGCACCCAACCTTCCACGCTCCACGAAGGGCCCAGGCAGCCCCCATGGCTGTCTGGGGGAAGGTTACACACAGACACACACACAGCATCATCCCATCGCCGGCCTCTGGGGGCTGGCCTTGCCCTGGGAGCCTCCGGGAATTGAGGAACAACAGCTGGGAATACAAAAACGATCCGTGGAGAATGACAGAGCCAGCTTATTTATGTATTTCTTTGTTTTGTTTTTTTTAAGTAATGAAGGGAGCTCTCTTCGGAGGCCTTTTGTTCCCTTTGCTTTTCAAAGGACTGAGGAAGGGGGGAAGGAAGTTCAGGCTCTTAAAGTCAATTCTACTCTGCGAGTATTGATCGATGGCTGATCGTACACCGTGCAAAGGAGTGTAGGATCGGGCACAACCTGGATCTCGCAGCAAGATTCAGCAGGGAGGTGAGTGGAGCTCGTGCCAGCCTCCTCCACCGCAGCAGGGGAAGCCAGGCACCTTGCAAGGGCTTCTGCATTCAGTCGTCACCATTTCGAGGGGTAAATGGTATTATTCCCATTTGGCAGATGGGAACGTAAGGCTCAGAGAGGTTAAGTAATTTGCAAGAGGCCATGCTACTAATGGGGGTTGAGTGGGGATTCGACCCAGGGCTGTCTGGCTGCAAAGATCAGGTTATTTTTTGCATAATACCAGCCATGGGAACTGATGCTCTGGAGATGGTCCCAGAAATTGCTGGATTCAATTCTCCCTGACACACCAACCATCCCCTCCGGGGCTTGTAACTACCCAAACTACAGAATGTGTGCTCTTATCATGCATGTCTTTATGCCTTCCCTGTACTTGTATGTGTTCCTAAATAGTAGTATTGTTTGCATATTTTTTAGACAAACGATATGTTATATGTATGCATATACAACTTGCTTTTTTAAAGACTTTATTGAGACATAATTCACATACCATACAAGTCACCAATTTAAAATATACAGTTCAATGGCTTTTAGTATATTCACAGAGTTGAGCATCCATCACCACAATCAATTGTAGAAAATTTTCAATACCCCAAAAAGAAACACACCACTGTTAGGCATCATTCCCTAATCTCCCCATGCCCTCCAGGCCTGGGCAACCACTAATTTCCTTTCTGTCTCTATAGATTTGCCTATTCTAGACATTCCACATGTGGAATTCCATTTATAGTAGAATCATTGACCTTTTGTATCTGAATTCTTTCACTTAGCATAATGTTTTTAAAGGTTATCCATGTTGTAGCATGTATCAGTTCTTCAGTGTTGACAAAGAATATTTCATTTTATATATATGCCACAATTTTATTTATTCATTCATCAGTTGAACATTTGGGTGGTTTTCCCTTTTTGGCTATTATGAATAATACTGCTATGAACCTGCATGTACACGTTTTTGTGTGAACATATGTTTTTACTTTTCTGTATGCTGAGTCATATGATAACTCTATGTCTAAGTTTTTGAGAAACTGCCAGAATGTTTTCAAAAGCTCTGTACTACTTCACATTCCCACCAGCAATGTATGGTGGTTCCAATTTCACTACATCCTTGCCAACAGTTATTATTATCTTTTTTATTATAGCCACCCTGGTGGGTGTGAAGTGGTGTCTCCTTGTAGTTTTGATTTGCTTTTCCCTGATAGCTAGTGATGTTGAGCATCTTTTCATGTGTGCATTGGCCATTTGTTTACCTTCTTTGGAGAAATGTCTATTCAGATCCTTTGCCTATTTTTAATTGAGTTATTTGTCTCTTTATGATTGAGTTGTAATAGTTATTTATGTATTCTAGATATATGTAAAATATCTAGTCTCTTATCAGATATATATCTGATATAGATATATTCTAATCTGTTATCAGATATACAATTTGTGAAAATTCTCTTCCATTGTGTGTGTTGTCTTCATTTTCTTGATGTTGTCTTTGAAGCACAACATTTTTTCATTCAGGGTTTGGGGAACCTGAGGCCTCAAGGCCACATGTGGCCATCCAGATGCCCAAATTTTTAAAAATTTAGATTCAGTTGAGAGGCCACATTCAAGGATCCAGAGGCCACGTGTCATGAAGATTTCCACTTACCTTTTCTTCTGAAAATTTTATCATTTTAGCTCTTACATTTTGATCTTCGATCCATTTTGATTTAATTTTTGTTTATGGTATAATTGAAGGTCTAGTTTCATTCTTTTGCATGTAGCTATTCAGTTGTCCCACCACCTTTCAGTTGTTAAACTGAATTGTCTTGGTTCCCTTGTAGAAAATCAATTGATCAGAAATGTGAAGGTTTATTTCTAGACTCTCAACTCTAGACCAGTGATCTGTATGTCTGTCTTTATGCCAATTCCTCTGTCTTGATTACTGTAGCTTTGTAGTAAGTTTTGAAATCGGGAAGTAGAAGTCCTCTAACTTTGTTCTTCTTTTTGAAGATTGCATTGACTATTCTGAGTCCCTTGAATTTCCATATGAATCTTAGGATCAGTTTGTTAATTTCTGCAAAGAAGTTAGCTGATATTGTGATAGGGATGGCATTGAATCTGTACATCAGTCTGAGGAGTTTTGTTATCTTAACAATATTAAGTCTTCCAATCTATAAACATGGGATGTCTTTCCATTTATTTTGGTCTTCTTTAATTTCTTTCAACAATGTTTTGTAGTTTTTCAGCATAAAAGTATCACATTTCCTTGGTTAAATTTATTCCTAAGCATTTTATTCTTTCTGATGCTATTGTAGATGAAATTTTCTCAATTTTCTCCTTGTCAACATTTAGAAGAGATACAAACGGTTTTTGGATATCAATCTTGTATCCTGCAACCTTGCTGAACTCGTTTAGTCGTTCTAATAGTTTTTTGGTGGATTCTTTACAATCTTCTATGTACAAGATTATGTCAACTGCAAGTAGAAATAGTTTTACTTCTTCCTTTCCAATCCGGATGCCTTTTATTTCTTTTTCTTGCCTAATTGTCTGCTAGAATTTTCCAGTACAATGTTGAATAGAAGTGGCAAGAGTGGGCATCCTTTTCTTGTGTCTGATTTTAGGGGGGAAGCATTTCCATCTTTCACCATTAAGTGTGATGTTAGCTCTGGGTTTTTCCTAGATGCCTTATATCTGGTTGAGAAAGTTCCCTTCTATTCCTGGTATGTTAAGTGCTTTTGTTATGAAACATGTGATGTGCTTTTCTCTCTCAACTTCGTGAGGTTTATCCATGGCTTGTAATGTCTGCTTTAACTGAAGATTTTGTAGGGGCAATAGAGGAGAAGGTGAACTCATGTATCACCCCTCTTTTCTAATCACATCTTCTTTATGTCTCTCCAGCCACTTCCCAATGTCCCTGCCACCACTCTCCCCCATACCCAGGCAAACTCTCTCCTCTCCCATCCACTTGCTCACAGAGGGCTCTCAGCAAAACAGAAACCCTCCTCCCTTTCCTCCATCTGGAAACAAATATAGAAGTGTGGGAGTTCCAAAGAAGAATCCCTTCGCTCTGCTTGGTGAAGAGAAGACAGAGCAGCAGGCCTTCCTGAAGGAGGGTGTGTTTGAGCCGGGATTAGAAGAATGGGTAGGATGTTGCCAGGGAGGGGAGGACGTAGCTTGAGCAAAGGCATTTCAGGTTATGACCTGCCATTAAATGAAACTGTACTGGGCCCCTAACATGGTCCAAGTAGTTTCACCTTGATTGTTGTTAGAAGACTCTTCTACCCATATGATAATTGTCCTGTTGGGTCTACAGACTCCATATCATTTCTAGCTTCTAGAGTTGCCCTGTTCACTATGGTAGCCACTAGTCACATGTGGCTATTTAAATATAAATTCAGTAAAATTAAATAGCATTAAAAATTCAGTTCCTCATTTGCACGAGATACATCTGAAGAGATCAGTAGCCATAAGTAGTTAGTGGTTACCATACTGGACAGCACGGCTATGGAACATTTCCATCGTCACAGAAAGATCTATTGGACAGCATCGCTCTAGTACTGAAGGGAAGATCTAAGGAAGATGATGAAGGGGCTTGAGCCAGACAGGTGAGCGCTGGGCGTCAGGTGAAGGTGAGCAGAACTGGGGGCAGTTTTGTCTCTGCCACCCCTAATTCTGTAACTTGGGCAGATCACTTCCTCTCTCTAGTTTTCTCATCATCGAGAAAATGAAATTGTTGGGCAATGTCATCCTAGGAGCCTAGGCAGTGATTTATAGACTCTGTGGTTGTTTAGCTAGAAAAAGATATATTAAAGCTGTTTCTCTTCTAGAGAAAAGAGCCCTGGACTCGGGGAGAGAGCAGCTGGTTCTGGTGCCACCCAGCTGAACTATCGTGGGCAAGTCACTTAACCTCTCTGAACCCTATTTCCACATCCATGAAAGTAGGGGGAGGGTATTGG
Organism: Varecia variegata; assembly: GCA_028533085.1. NCBI lineage: Eukaryota > Metazoa > Chordata > Mammalia > Primates > Lemuridae > Varecia > Varecia variegata. Next base: position 6,307,984 of record CM052448.1, on the reverse strand, counting down.
GGATGAATTGAGAGGATTTAAAGGAAAGCACTCAGAGAAAAGAGCAGGGATGACAGGATGTCACCAGGTCAGAGAAAGTGGGAAAGTCAGCATAAACAAAGCTAAATGGGTTTATTCGCTGCAGGATTCCCAGGGACCTTTACTATACTAATGTGCACTGTGAATCTCTACGTATTTCTCAATCGATATGACCACAGAATTCCTTTTTCTTTTTTTTAAATTCTGCCAAGGAATGCTCACAGGCATTCGTTACTGTTACATGGAACACACTTGGGAGTCGCCATTCAACAGAATTGAGTGCTTTCCTTGGCCGCAGCTTGGATTGAGGGCTGTCACCCAGTACTGCCCCTGAAAAATGTCTGATCTAAGGAGGAATTTGAAAGATCAGGGGTGGATGACATCACAGAGATTGCTTAGAGCACAGGCAGCCACAAGAGGAAACCAGAGAAGGCGGGGGAAGAATGGAGATCTGGAGAAGGTGCAGGGCGGCAGAGAGAACCCACTGTGTACCGAATGCAGGTGCAAACCACGTGGCAGGCACTGACACTGACCTGGACATTTTCATAGGCATCATCTCCCATCCTTGGAACAGCTCTGAGAGGCAGGTGGTCTTATACCCATTTTATAGATGAGGAAACCGAAGCTCAAAAGGTTAAGCAATTTACACAGGTTGAAGACACACTAAATGGTAGAGGTGGGATTTGAACCCAGGGCTACCTGAGTCCAGAGCCTATAACCCCTTTGCCTCGGGGAGCCTAAAATATCATGACCCTGAAGCTTTAAACCTGCCGGGGGTGGTGAAGCGAACTGCCTGTGGTTTGTAAACCTAGTGTTGTCATCCTCTGGCCTTTCCCTTATGTCCGAGTGAGCTCTTTTAAATGGAATGAGCTTAATCCATATCCTCCCCCAGTCTCTCCAGCTCCCATCTAAGATGGTTTAAGAGGCCCTCGAAGCAGAGCTGAAATCAGCCTTTCATCCTTGCTACCTCCCACTCCTCACTCGCCTGGGAATCACCAGCACTCAGAAGGCCAGTGTTCAGCCTGAGATTTCAGGTACTGTTCTTTAGAGGCTTATACTCATGCCCAGAGCCCTCTAAGTGATGCCCTGGTACTGGCTGGTAGGGTGGGATGCAGAGGTACTAAGCTCTCAAGCAGCGATCAGGGGACAAGATACAGAGCAGTGAGTCCTAAGGGTGTTGTGTCTGTCATTGGATTGTGCAGTGTTCATCCGGGGGACTGGATATTGATCAATTGCAATCAAAAGCACTGATACTGATTCATTTTTTTAAAGATCTAACTTTGTAAGGGCGTTCAACCTTTGCCTCTGCAGTGATCAGGCCCAAACAGCAAGAAGAAACTCTCATGTCATGTCACTAGCACTTGGGCATTTAAAAACAGGGTGGCAGGTTGGGGCCTTCCAAAGAAAGAAGAGAGGAAAACATTGTAAATACTGTGTACTTCTGACCGTTTTTTGGCCAAACTTGAAAACAAGCGTCTTCATTTGCGGTTAATTAGATTAACTTAGCTGCGATGGCCAATGGAATCCCTCGCTCCAGCAACATCTAACGTTTGTCGGACATGTGTTGTAATCTTGCCTTTAAATACAACCACATGTATGACATATTTTGTTTTCTCTTGGCCACTGGACTGGAAAACTATTAAGACAACATCTGCTTTGCTTTCTGATTGAATCAGGGGCAAAGGGCAGGTCTCTGTAGTGTCCTTCAGATTATGCCTGAGATATCAGGTTACAGCTGCTAACCACTTTCCCACTCCTTGAGCAGCTGGGCCTGGACATGGCTTTTCTGTTGGAAACTCCAGTTTCACTCGCTGGAGGACCAAACTGCCTTCCCATCTTGCCTCCAGCATGCAAAATCCACCCTCGCGCATCCAACTCACCATCGTAACCTTTTGCTAGTTTGCTTAAACGGCGCTCAACCCCATTTGAAATGGTTTTATTTTCTGTTGAGCTGTTTGTCTGTCTTCACCATGAGAATAATCCCTTGAGGAGGGTAGGACCCCAGTCTATTCCCTGTGTACTTTCCTTCCCCCACAGCAAAGAATGATTAGTAGGCAGCTCAACAAATACTTGTTAAATAAATTAGAGTATTTCCCAATTGGGGTGGAGAAGGAAGTAAGAACTGAACCATTTGGTGAGAAAGTTATTGCCTTCTTGCAATCATTTCAGTCCTTCTGATAATATCAAGAGGCTCATTTTGGTGTCTAACATCTCTTTTCCTTGCTATTCCCCTCCCTACCCAACCCCCACACTCCCGCCACCACCCTCCCTTTTTCTGTAATACAAAGTACATCTCTGGGCTCAGAGTGAAGGACAGTTATCAAGGCTAGCTAGCATTTAAGAATATTGTTTTGTTTTCTGAGCGTTTAATTCGTTCCAAATAACATTTGTGGCTCTACATTTATGGTAGTGACATAAAGTTTCCCTTTCAAAGAAATTGAAGCTTCAGCGTATTGCTTTAAAGAAAAATAGTCACGGTGCAGGTGGAATGAAGCAAAAGGCTTGAAGGTGGTGTCTGCACGGCTGAGGCTGGGGGATGAGCACACGCGTGCACGCGTGCACGCGCATCCGTGGAAATAGCCCAGTAGAGATCTCTGTGGCCAGCACCTTGTGAAAGGCAATTTAGCGAAAAGAACTTTATTTTCCTCTTTTCCCCAAATAATTTCGGTCTGTGCTGTTAAATCCCACTTCCTAATTTCTGCCCCCTTTCTCCTATCCCCCAGGCTGCCTTTAGGGAGTTATTATTTCTCAGAAAGAGACCAAGAAATATAGGGGAACTGGGACACATGAGGATTGATGTGGGGAACTTCTCAGGACATTGGGAGGAAATGCCTGCAGCCCTGTTCTTAGCTGAATCTTGACATTGCAGACAAATGGTACATTTTTCTGGAAGGAAGGTTGCTATCATTCATCAAGCTCTTGAGGTGCTCGAGAAGAGTTCAGGACCACGAGCCTGGAGGCTCCGCCAGGAATGAATCGTTGCTGTGGAGTTCTGACCCTTGGTTTTCTGCCACACACAGCTGATTAGTTAATAATGCAGCGACTTAATAATTAAAATGGGGATTATGTGATCCTTAAAGACACAGACTCGCTCACTCCCATCCACAGTTGAAGAACGCTGTCGCCACCAAAATCAGTGGGATCTCCTAGAAGGCTCTGTGCTTACCTGTGCTGACAGGTAAGCACAGGGAATGGGCTGCTTTTCTGGCTGGGTCCCCACTGGCCCTTGAGCTTGTACACACAGGGACCGGGTCTGTCTGGTTCATCTTCTGCCTTCATCATCCTTAGTGTTTAAATGCCTGTACTTCTGCCTTTGCCCTGTAACTTCCCCAAAAACATTTCTTGTAAGGACCTCAGGATCAGGATGGGTGGACCCGCTGCTTTGCTTATAAGCTGGGAGGCAGGAAACCTGGCTTGGCTGTGTGACTTTAAGCAAGTTACTTAACTTCTCTGACTCATAGGAGTGTTGTTAAATTTAGATCAAATGAAGGAACAGATGTGAGAGCTCTGCAGAGAGAAGAGTCATCAGATGTAAACGGTCTATTCAGAGAGCAGCAATCAAGTCACCCTCATAACCAACAGCTCCTAGAAGTCCTTGGAATAAGGCTCCTCCCAGTTAGAAAAAAATGACATATAAATTGAAGTTTTGCAGTGGTTTTAAAGCATGATTTTTTTTTTAGGTGGTTCTTACTTAGATTCTTCGAGGTATAGTAGATACCCTCTATCAGGAACTATCTAAGGTATTGGATACTTTTGGTTGTTTTGTTCACCCCATTTTATGCATGTAAATGACCTCACCCCATTCCCAGGCCATGTGATTGAGGTGGTGTTGATTGGCTCCAGGTGTGGACATGTGACTCAGAATCGGCCAACTGGATCATCACATTCCTTCGGTCATAAGTGATTGGTTTAGGTGTGAGTATGTCATTTGGTTTGGACCAATAAGATGCAGGAAGACTTTTATAGGAATTTCTGAGATGCAACCATGTCTGCAGCAGCTGCAGCCTTCTTGGCAGCGGGAAGAGAGAATTTGTCTGAGTGAGAATGGCCAGCAGTGAAAAACGGAACAAGAGACGGACAGAGACAGAGTTGTGATTTCATGACTTGAGTCCTTGAATTCAGTTGTGCCTGAATCATTGAGCTTTTGATGACATGAAATGTAAATTGTGTTGTTTGTGAAGCCACTATAGTGTAAGTTTTGTGTCACTTGCAACCGTAAGAGCTCTGACTACAGTATTCCTAACCTCCTTATCAATAAATGTTTCTTTCTTGATCTTCACTGCTTCCAACCCGCAGCCTCAGGCCCCGTCTAAACCCACTGCCCCACTGAAATAATCTTATATTTTATTTGGGTTTTTTTTTTTTTTGCATCTGTTTTGGCACCACAGAGATGATGAGACCCAACTATCACATTGATTGAGCCCTTCACAGTTTACAAAATATTTTCACGGGTGCTGGATCATAGAACCATGTGTCACCTCCTTTTTACAGATGAGGAACTTGAGGGTCAGAGAGGGGAAGTGGTCTCGTGCCCCCAAGACCACACCATTAACAGGTCATGGTCTCCAGCCCAGGGCTCCTGGTTCTCAGAAATGTATTCTTTCACACATAGCTGTGGAAGACGACTGACGGGTCTGAGGAGACGCAGGTCATACACTAACTTCATGAACAAGACACTATGTTCATCGTCCTCAATATCCTCCCTGCAGCCTTATCTGTGTTCCCACAGCCCTAATCTTCCAGATGGTGTAGCACAGCTAGCTCCCAGTCCTGTCAGGAATACCGAAGCCTCCCTGACTTTGTTTGCTCCCAGACTGAAGATACTTCCTTCTCAGGCATTGGGAAAATTTGTATCCTAAACTATTGTGTTTTCCTAGACATGTCACATTATTTTTTACCCCTGTATGTCGCTCTTTTCCCATTGTTTCCTCCGTTTACTTAATCATCTTTCCTGTATTCGTCAGGGTTCCTGGTTGCAAACAATAGAATCTGTTTCAGCTACTTTGAGAAGAAAGGGAGACTGTTAGGTTGTGTTAGGTCACTCACAGAATCTCCAGCAGGACTAGAAAATTGGGCGTGGAGGCTGCATGGCCAGGAAAAATGGCTACATCCAGGCTGCAGGGAGTCCAGGGAAGTGAGTTTCTAGACTCCACTCTTTTTTTTTTTTTTTTTTTTT
>CM052448.1:6257096-6302290 GCA_028533085.1 Varecia variegata | reverse complement strand
GGGAGTCCAGGGAAGTGAGTTTCTAGACTCCACTCTTTTTTTTTTTTTTTTTTTTTTGAGACAGAGTCTCGCTCTGTTGCCCGGGCTAGAGTGAGTGCCGTGGCGTCAGCCTAGCTCACAGCAACCTCAAACTCCTGGGCTCAAGCGATCCTCCTGCCTCAGCTTCCCGAGTAGCTGGGACTACAGGCATGCGCCACCATGCCTGGCTAATTTTTCTATATATATATTTTTTAGCTGTCCATATAATTTCTTTCTATTTTTAGTAGAGATGGGGTCTCGCTCTTGCTCAGGCTGGTCTTGAACTCCTGAGCTCAAACAATCCTCCCGCCTCGGCCTCCCAGAGTGCTAGGATTACAGGCGTGAGCCACCGCGCCCGGCCTAGACTCCACTCTTAAGAGGAGAGACTCTTAAGTTGGAAAATTCCCCATCCCTAGGAATGGTATGCGAGAGGTGCAGCCAGAAGCACAAGAAATTGTACATTAGACTTCCTGATTCTGCTAAGAAGTCGCCACTGCCACTAACCCACACCCCGTCCCCCATGACCCCTCCTTACAGTTAGGTGTCACGCTGGTGTGGGGTGTTCTTCCTCCATTCACAGTGCCACGCGGTTCCCTCTACCTGAACTGGCCTTCACCTCCCAACCGCCTCCCGTCTGCCTCTTCACCTAGTTAATTTGATATTTTATTCCTGTCTCACATAAAAAACTATATGCTAAGAAAAGTCAATGCTGACTCCTATGCCATGTTATGCACTCATACTATCTTGTCCTTTTAAATTCATCTACTTATATAGTTAATATATTTTTTCTTTTGGATTTTATTTTTTTAATTTCAGAATATTACAGGGGTGCAAACACTTTGGTTACATAAATTGCTTTGGTACCATTTGAGTCAAAGTTATAAGTGTGCCCATCCTCCAAATAGTGCGCTGTAGTTAATATATTTTAAAACCAGTTCCCCTACTGGACTTTAAATTCCATGAGGGCAGGGAAACACACATGCTTTTGTTCATCATCGTGTCCCTCAGTCCCTAGCCCAGTGGTGGGCATGGCAGGCACTCCATAGATAGCTGTTGGATAACATAATGAATTGAGTAAATGTGCAGCCATCCAAGATTGATGTCAGGGAGTACTTCAGAAGATGTTTGTTCCAGCAACCGAAAATCAGCCAGTTCTTGGCTATTAGAAGTGGTTCTAGTATATTGTTGAGGTCAAGTGAATCTGAGTGATAATTAAACCAACAGAACTGAAGATGTGCCAGGAGCTTGGAGAAGCTGTCTTTCTTGGAGAACACAAAGAGACCGTTACCGTTCCCCCATCTTGGATGGACGTAGAAACTGGTGGTTGTGTGAACAACACACACTAGTAGAACCTCAAAGGCACGCTGACCCCAGTTCTGCAGCGTGAATGAGCTGCTAGCAGGAGTCCCCTGGGAGAGCAGGGTGGGAGAGCGCAGGCGGGAAAATCTCTCCAGCTTTACCCCTGGGGGAGCCAGAGAATAGGAGCGAGACTGCTCCCCCATCTGTTAAACCCTGCGTTGGTCCAACTCAACCAGATTTCTCGGGATCCTCATCTGGGAGCCAAGGCGTTGCCCTTTTCCAAAGCATCCTTGCTTTGTGAGGACCGTAAATCCCTCCCTCTCTCTCCCCTGGCTGCCTCCTTCAGCAGACAAACTTGCCTGGTTCTCCTTTATCTTAAGACATCTTCCCATCCTCCCACTTTCTCTTCCTTCTCCGCCAATGTTCAAGAAAGGGCCCACCCCCATCATTCTTCTTAGTCCCTGGCCATCCAGCTAGCTCTGCCCCTTAGTCCATGGGACTGGCTTCTCTGGCCCCAAGTTACTCACAATCCTGAATCAGCCACTCCTTGTCTTTCTGGGGCTTCTAACCCCTTTGAGAACTTTATGAGAGCTATAGACTTCGGGCTGGGTGTGATGGCTCATGCCTGTAATTCTAGCACTTTGGGAGGCCTAGGCAGGAGGAATTGCTTGAGGCTAGGAGTCTGAGATCAATCTGAGCAAGAGAGAAATCCTGTCCCTGCAAAAATAAGCCCGGCGTGGTGGCGCATGCCTGTAGTCGTAGCTACTCAGGAGGCTGAGGCAGGAGGATTGCTTGAGCCCAGGAGTTGGAGGTTGCAGATTGTTGATTGTAAAGCCTGGATCCACCCTTCCTACCTACATGAACTTGGGCCTCTCACAGCCTCAGTGTCCCCAATTCTAAAAAGAGAACATGAACTTTTGTACCCCCATAATAAGCTGAAATTAAAAAAAAAAAGAGAACATGGTGAGACCAGTGATTTCCATGAGCATGGGCCCATCGTGCTGGGAAGCCCAGTCAAGGAGACACATAAAATGAACCATCTTAATCTCTATCAAGTTTTTCTCATATGTGTTGAAATTTGGGGGATAATTTTTCCAAGGATTAACTTCTGGCTCTGTGCATTTCAAATCTTGTTTCTCCTCCATCACCCACATACTTGGGGACATTCATATTGCAGTGTAATCTCCATGTCCTGATTCCAGGTGAGTCAGCCCAGTGGGTTCTAAGCGCATTCCTGGAGACCATGCCTGCACTAGGCTAGCTAGCAATTGCTTAACTCTGTAAGGAAGCAACTATGAACCATATAAATATATCCCGATGGACTCCAGCCAAATGTATCCCCAACTCAGATTCTCTCAGCTAGATCCAAAAAAATGCCCACAGAAATTTCAATGTCACCCAACACAAGGGAAGTGAGATGGGAAAGATGGAAGTCAGGTGGAAGGAAACATGTTTTAATCAATTGTGGTAAAACTGTACTTTTCTTGCAAATTTTATAGAAAGATGACCACATGAGCACCTTGCAAGGTCCCTACCAGGGCCTTGGAGATGCCTAAGCATGTGATAAACCTTTAAGCTTAAGCTTCACAGTATCCTCACCTCTGTCCACGCACTCCTCATTCTGGCCTCTGCCTGGGTAACCCCTGTGCCATCCCACTGTTTTGTCTTTCCCTATGTTAGTTAGTTCCCCTCCTCTAGGACAAATCCTATCTAGGTCATACACTCTGCCACCCATAAAAACATCCTTGATCTTTTCGATGACTTCCCTTCCATCCTCTTCTGCTCCCTCACAGAATTTCATCCTTTGTGTCTTTTATTGCATTTGTCAAACATTACCTTGTCATTTGGTCTTCCATTTGCTCAGCAAATATTTTCTGAATGCCCATAATGTTTCAGCCATTGTTTGGGCACTGGGGATGCCCCAGTAAAGAAGCCATTCCCAGCCTTCTTGAAGCTTATAGCCGAGTTGGGGCAGGAATTGTAAGCACCTTAAAATGCTAAGAGCATTGTTTCAGAAAGTGATAGGGCCACTGGGAAGATCAGAGAGATTAGGGCAGAGGGATACCACTTTAGCCAGGTGGTCACAGAAGGCCTTTCTGATGCGCTGACCGTGGATGGTGAGAGGGAGCTGGCCCCAAGAAGGGCTGAGGGAAAGGCATTCTCAGCATAGGGAGCATCAGGTGCAAAGACAACAAGGCAAGGAGCCGCAAGACCACGGCGGCTCCAGATACAATTAAATAGGGCCACTCTCTTTCCTGTCACTAATGGGCCCTTAGTCCCTGTGTGCTACTCAGGGCCTTCCCACTTCTGTCTCCTACCTAGAGCTTCTCTTTCAGGGCAGGATCCTTAGCTGTTTGGAACTTCTGGGCTCTGCATCAAAACATGCTTGTTCTGTGTTCCAGGTGGGAAGCTCCTCTGGTTGCGTGGTAATTACTGATGGGCTGTTGAGGCATCACCTCATCTCAGATGGTGTCTGAGCTTAGCAACGAGACTTTGGTAGAAAAATGGCTTAGTTTCAAGGTGTGCCTCTAACAGTGGGAATGTGCTGTGTGACATCACTTACAGGTTCCAGGGACTAGGATATGCCCATGTTTGGGGAGCCCTTCTGCCTACCACACTGGGCAAGGAAGTAGAATAATGGGATGTGCATCTGCCTTTGACATTTACCGTAGCTGTGGGCAAAGCTGCTAACCTCCTGAGTTCCAATTTCTACCTCTGTAGAAGAGCGATGGAAGCCAGGGATTAACAACCCTATCATCATCCCATTTTATAGTTTCGGCTTGAATAAAATTGCATGTGCAAAAAAGCACTTCATGGATTCAGCAGATGCAAGTCATTGTGAATATTGTTTTTATGCCACATGTTACTACGATGGCTCTTACGTTGTGTGGTTTCCCTCTCTGCCATCCTCAATAATTCTCTAGCAGGAAGAAGAGGGCAGCGGTAGCAGGGTTGGTGAAAAGTATGGGTTCTGGAGCCCGGTCCCCATGCTGAACTCCTAGTTCCTCTATTTACTGTGTGACCCTAGGCACATTTTTAAGCTCTGTGCTTTAGTTTCATCATCTGTGAAGTGGGAACAGTAACAACATCTGCCCCCAAATAATTGTTACAAGGAGAAAATAAGTTTACATATGCAAAGGACCTAGAAATGCAAAGGACTTAGAACTGTGCCTGGCACGTAGCATAGTGGCAGCAGCCATTATCACCATTATCCACCTTATCATCAGCAACCGCATTGCCGCATCCTGTTGGTGTCCTTCACAGCCCTGCTTACCATTTGCAATCATAATTTTTGCCTGTATATTTACTTAGTGTCTGTGATTCCCACTAGATTCAAGCTCCATAGGAGCTATTATGTTGAAGGGAGTTGCTTATGATTAATTTTTCATTACATACGTCATCAAGGATACATTTTGTAAACAAATTGAAACGTTGAGGACAAAGCTAATGTCTCCTTTGGATACCATGTTTCCTACTGGTCCTTCTCCCCCTCCCCAGAGAGAATTAGCCCCAAGTCTGATAATATCAAGTGTTGCTGTGGGCACAGAGAAATAGAAATGCCCAGACCATGTAAATTGATACGGCCACTGTGTAGGGCAGGCTGACAGTAGCTATTAAAATTAAAAACAGGCATTTCTCATGACCCAGCAGTTTCACTTCTCGGAAAACCTCCTTAGAGCCGCACTGGCACATCTACCCAAGAAGTCACAAAGTGGGACAGTCATTGCTGCATTTTTCATAATGGCAAAAATGGGACAACCTAAACATTTGTCAAAAGAGAGGTAGTTAAATAAAATGCAGCACCTCCTGAGAGGCGATGCAAGAAATAAACGTAAAACTTCTATCTCTTTCTTTAAAAGTCTTATTTTTATTTGTAATATACAGGTTTTAATAAGAATAGCAAACTTTCTGTCAGTCAGGCTCTATTTTGCATTTAATTTCCACAACCATGTTATGAGGTCGGTTTGAGGAGTTCTTATCCCTCTTTTATAGATGAGGAAACTAAGACACAGAGAAGTTAAGTAATTTCCCCAAGGTGCCCCAGTGGAGCTGGGATTTAAACCCAGGCAGTCAGTCTGATTCCCAAGTCAGTGGGATTAATCACTATACTATACAGCTTTTCCTTTTTTGGTAACATACGTAATAAAATAATACAATAGTTCATGTCTTAATGTGTAAAAAAAAAAAATATGCACCAACCAAGGGTTGTTTAAAGTTAAAAGTTTAAAGGGTGTTTGATCACAGAAGGTTGGAGATCTTTAATAGCTGTGGGGTAGTACACAGCCATAAACAGGTGAAGTAGATCTTTATGGGCCAGTTCTGTCTTGTTTGCTGTGCTTACCAGGCGCATATCAAGGCACCTCGCACATAGTAAGCTCTCGTTAGGTACTGGGGGGTAAATGAGTAACCTCCGTGCAATGTCTGCCCTAGTCTGGCTGAAAGTAGGAAAAAGGAGCCCATTCTGGGTCTTCGTGCCCCCTGCCACCTCTCCAGAGCCAGTCCCTGCAGGCTCCTGGCTGGGCAGGTGCCGGAGGCTCAGGTTGCCCGGAGTGAAGCGCTGGAGGTGCAGGGCTGAGTGAAAGACCTGGGGGTTCTTAGGAGAGCAATAAGGGATCTAAGAAAACAAAAACAAAACAACTCCTGTGCCAATGCGGTGGCTCACATCTGTAATCCTAGCACTGTGGGAGGCCGAGGCAGGAGGATCGCTTGAGGTCAGGAGTTCGAGACCAGCCTCAGCAAGAGCAAGACCCCAGCGCTACTAAACATAGAAAAATTAGCCAGGCATGGTGGTACACACCTGTAGTCCCAGCTACTCGGGAGGCTGAGGCAGGAGGATCGCTTGAGCCCAGGAGTTTGAGGTTGCAGTGAGCTATGATGACGTCACTGCACTCTACCCCAGGTGACAGAGTGAGACTGTGTCTCCAAAAAAAAAAAAAAATCTCCTGTAACTAATAGATGAGGATAGCAAGGTCAGCACACAAAACTCTGTCATTTATCCACATACTAGCAATGCACAGTTGGATCCCAAATGAAAAACACAATACCGTATACAATCACTCAAAAAAAAATACTTAGGTATAAATCTAACAAAACATTTACAAAATTACAAAATATTGATGAGAGAAATCAAAGGAGACCTCCATGAATGGAGAAGTGCACCACGTTCATGGACCGGAAGATTCAACGTAGTATAGATGTCAGTTCTCCCCAAGTTGATTTCTAGGTTTAACACAATTTCTAGCAGACTCCCAACAGAGTCTTTTATAGATACAATAGGATTCTACCATTTACATGGAAAGGTAAAAAAACTAAAATAGCAAAAACAATATTGAAAAACAAGAAAAGGGCAGATTGTAGGTTTGCTGTGATGTTAAGTCTTACTACATAAAGTAATCAGGGCCGTGTGGTATAGGCAGAGGGATGGACAGAGGGATCAATGAAACAGTCAAGAACTCAAAAATAGCCCCACACAAGTATGCTCAACTGATTTTGTACAAAGGTGCAAAAGCAACCAGCCATCCACAGACAAACATATGAACCTCAAACCAAGTCTCACACCTTATCCAAAAATGAACTCATAATGGGTCACAGATATAATTATAAAACATTAAACTATAAAACTTTTGCAAGAAAATATAAGAAAATCTTCATGACCTAGGATTAGGTGAAGTGTTCTTTTACAGAACACCAAAAGGAAAATCTATAAAAAGAAAAAATTGGTAAGTTGGACTTTACCAAAACTTTATACTTTAGTTTTATGAAAGATCCAGTTAAGAGGATGAAAAAAGAGCCACAGAGAGTGAGAAAATATTTGCAAAACACATAGCCACCAAAGGACTTTAAAACTTAAAATCTCAGTGGTTAAAAAAAAAATCCAGTTAGAAAATGGGAAAAAGACAGGAACAGATATTTCACTGAAGGGGCCATACGGATGGAAAACAAGCACAGGAAGAGATGTTTGACATTTTTGGCCATTAGGGAAATTTAAAATAAAGCCACAAGGGGATATAACTTACACATCTATTATATCAGTATGGCTCAAATAAAAAACACTGACACACAAGTGCTGGAGAGGATGTGGAGCAACTGAATCTCTCATACGTAGCTGGTGGGCATTTAAGGTGGTACAGAAATTCAGGAAAAGCGTTGGGCAGTTTCTTACACAGTGAAACGTGCACTTACCATAGGACCCAGCAATTGTGCTCCTGCACGTTGACACTAGAGAAATGAAAATGTACGTCCCTGCAAAAACCTGTACATGAATATTCATAACAGCTCTATGTGTCATAGCCCCAAACCAGAAACAACTCAAATGTCCTTCAACAGACAAATGGATAAAACAAGGACTACTCAGCCACAAAAAGAAATGAACTAGTGAAACACTCAACCACTTGGCTGAATCTCAAGGATATTATGCAGAGTGAAAAAAAGCCAAGCTTGAAAGGTTATTCCACTTATATAATATCTTGAAATGACAGAATTATAGAGATGGAGAACAGCTCAGTGGCCGCCGGGGGTTAGGGTTGGGCGCAGTGTGACTGCAAAGGATTCTAATGTGGGAGTTTCTTTGTGGCGAAGGAACAACTCCTTGTGCCAGTCGTGATGTTAGATACACAAATCTCTACATGTGATGAAATTTTAGAGGAGTACCGTACACTAAAAAAAAAAAAAAAAAATAGTTTATTTTTTCTTTTGTAATTGAGATGTTATTGGTTGAGTTTGAGGATCAGTGCACACACATTTCAATTTGTACACAATTCCTAACATAAGTACTGAAAATCTAAAAATCCATGGATTGTGAATTCTTTTTTTAAACAATTATTCCAGTGATTTTCCAGCTTAAAAATTGGAGGCAAATTTTCCTTAAGAGGACATTAAGTACGGCTATCTTCAAAGGTGGATAAGCTCGTATTTACTTAATTCCCACCAAGTCACAATTTAATATCGCATACACTACATACTCAAATTTTCAATCTTTCACAGCAAATTAACAAAGTTATTGGGAAAACAGAGCTACCACGACCAAAGATATTACAGAGTGTACGCAATTCTGACAGGAAGAGCCGTGGTCAGGGGATGGTTTTCTCTAGGAAACAATTCTACTAAAAAACAACATGGGAGTAGAAGTAATTTCAGATGTTTAAGAGATTAAATGCAGGGCTGTGACTCCACATTGCCATTTAATATGCTTCGTATCATAGGATATAAAAACTAACCCCCTCACCTGACACCCAAGATAGTCAAAGCCTCCTGTAATTCAATATCCCATACTATTTTCTGGTTGTACCAAAAAATAAACCAGCAAACGGATTTCACCTTTAAAAAAAAAAAAAAAAAGCATCCACTTAAAAAATGGGATGAGGCGGGATTCTTTCCTTCTTAAAAATGTTTCTAGAGCTACTAAAAAACTTTCATTTGCAAAATAGTGGATAAAATATTCCTCTAGATTGTGCAAGAAGGGAGACCGGGACCACTGGTGAGAGATGTGTGGGGTATTAATCAGAGCTGGCTTCTTTCTCTCCCGCTCCAACAGGGCCTGGATTCTCCCCGGTTCTAGTTTCTCCATTTTCTGCAGGTAAATCTTCCGTTTCTTGGTTGGCCACTTCCGCCTGTTTTCCCTTTTCCCTTGCATTTGCACTTTTTTGTCGGGCCATTTATTCTTTCCTGCTGCCTTTTTTTGGCTTCGTTTCCACTTTTGCAGGAGCAGGTTTAACTAGCAACTGCGCTGATCTCCTCTTGAGCTCTTCCGAGCTGATATTCCTCTTGGGCATCTATCTTGGCAGCAGGGAGGGGGGCGTGCCAAGAGCCTTCTCGAAGCTGGGCTGCCTGGCTGCTCTAAAAAAAAAAAAAATTAATGTATGCATGTAAAAACAGACAAAATATGAATACGGTCTGTAGTTTAGTGAATACTATTGTACTAGTGTCTGTTTCCTGGTTTTAAAAATGGACTCTGTAACATCTTTGGCTGTAGTAGTTCTATCTTCCCAATAACTTTGCTAATGTGCTGTGAAAGAGTGAAAATTTTGAGTATGTAGTATATATGATATTAAATTGGGAATTGTAAATTGTGTAAGATGTTACCACCAGGGAGGCGGGGGAAGGTACATGAGGACTCTGCTATTTTTGCAACTTCTTGTGAATCTAAAAGTATTTCGCAATAAAAACTTTTAGAAAAACTTTAAGGGGGCTCCCTCATAAAAGTTTGGGGACAGTGGCAGGGCAGTGCACAGCCATAGAAAGGGTGATGTATCTTTATGAACCAGCCCCATCTCATTTACCGTTGTTTCTCCAGCACTTATAGCGAGGAGCAAACAGAAGGACTTAAGTAGCAGTGGAATAAATGAATAACCTCGTGCAATGTTTGCCCTTGTCCGACTCTGAAGGGAGGAGAAAGCAGGCCAGACCTACGTCTTTCTGTTCCTGGGCTCCAGGCTGGGCAGGTGCTGGAAGGCTCAGGTTTCCTGCAGCAAGGAGATGAGTGACAGAGCTGGGGATCCCTGGAAGAGTGAGGAGCAGGTGGGCAGAGGGCAGCAGGTGCCAGCACTGGCCCAGGCCTGGGACGGGGCAGGATCTTCCCAGAATTCCTTTCTGGCCATTCTGCTGGGCAGATGGCCCTGGGGAGACAGAGCCCCTTCCCCTGGGCAAGCGCTCCCCTCCCGCAAGCTGGGGCCGAGAGCTGCTTTGAGCTGCAACTCTGAATTTTACTGTCCCTTTGGGAGCCTCTCAGGCCTGGGTTTGAATCCCAACTGCAGCTTCCTAGTTGTGTGATCTTGGGACAAGTCACTTCACCTCGTGGAGCCTCAGTGTTTCCATCTGTACATTGGGAATCCTCTTAGCTTGGGTGGCTGTTGAGATCGTTCAGGTCAAGGGCTCAGGGCTGGGCAGGTTCACCTTACTCTCTGGAATGTGCATCGGGCGCCAACAGAGGGGGTTGGCCGCAGCATTCTGGAAGGGTTTGTTCTTCCTGCTGACTTCTCCTTGGTGTCCAGCTGGAAGCAGATTCAAACGAGCGTCCAGGGGAATCTCAAAGGGATGTGGACGTCCCTTGAGGGCGGCCAGGGGGGCAGGGCGCGGCCGCCACGTGTGTTTACCGGTGGCGAGTCAGGCTGCCTGGCTTCGAACCCCAGCTGTGCTCTTTTTCAACCTTTGGGCACCTATCCAAAGTCTTAGAATCTCAGTTTCGCCACTCTAAAATGGGGGCAAAGGCCGTCGACTCCCAGGACTGTGTGAGTGTTAAGTATTTGAAAAAAAAAAAAAACTGTGTAGAAAGCCCTTAGTCTCATGCCAGCGCCCTGTGGGTGCTCAGTAAGTGGCAGGGATAATTATTAAAATTACTGACCCTCGGCGCTGCCTTTGACACTGCTGTGTGCGTGCACCCGGAGACGATGGCGTTCCAGAATCTGCAGGTATCTGGACCTGTTGGAGCCGCCGCCTCCTGCACCCGCCATGGCCATTTCCGGGAATCGCTGTGCAGCTCCCAGAGCAGAGCCGAGGCACGGGCCCTGTGTGTCCTGCCCTGGGCACAGCCGTTCTCAGGGGCAGCATCCTCTGGGGACGGCGCAGAGAGTCGCTATCTGGGTTACCTGCGGCCTCACCGCGCTCATTCCCTGGAAACTGGGCCCCAGCGTGCTGGGCTGAATGGCTTTGCCGGGGCTGAGATAACATCCTCCGCGTCCTCAGATGCCCCAGAGTCGGGTGGACGCCGGGCATGGGCGGGGGAGGAGCGAAGCCAGCTGTGACCGGTCTGGGCACAGGGAGCAGGTGTCCCGGAGGGCGGGCGTCCGTCACCTCTGCAGGGCCCGCGGCCGACTTCCCCCGGCCCAGCTTTCTGGCTGCTGCAGAAGTCAGCAGGAGCCTTGGAAAGCATTGGGTCCAAAGCCCTTATTTTCTGATGAGGAAACAGAGGTCCATAGTGGCCACACAGGCAGGAGTAAAAGCAGCCCCTGAAACCTGGCCTGCCACCTCCCAGCTCCACGTGTCCTCTCCGCCCTCTGCCCTCGCTGCCGCAGGGTCAGATATGACTGGGTTCCAGCCCTGGCTCTGCCATTTTCTTGCTGTGGGCGCTAGAGCTGCAGAGACCCCTTCGCTACGGCTCCGTCCCGCCATCTGCGAATGGAACCATAGCCTGAGCCTCACAGGACTGTTGCGAGGATGGAACAGTTACATAGTCATGGCTGACCATGGTAACAAGGAAAACGTGTGGGCAATGTTTCCGGTTGACCCGAATTGCTTGCTGTGTGCCAGACACCATTCAGACGCTCTGTGCGTGTTAACTCACTGCATCCTCCCAAGAGTCTCTTGAGGCAGGTGCTAGTCCAACCTCACTTTACAGAAAGGGAAACAGAGGCCCAGACTGACGGAGTAACTCCCCCCAGGCAGAACCAATCAAATCAGGAGCCTGGATCCTGCCTCGGTGCTTTCACCGCTCCCTGGTGGAGCCCCCAGAGCCACCTGGGATTGCAAGCTGATAGCTAAGGTGACGTCCTGGTCTGCAGCATGTGTCGGTTTATCAGTAAAAGGGTAAAACATAGCGAGAATCCTGGAGGTGGGACCAGGAACTGGATCCTTTTGAGCAGGGGACTCCCTAGAAGTGATTCTCAACTGGGGGCTTTGAAATTGGTGGTGGGGGCTTTGGTTGTCATGGTGACTGAGGCACACAGCTGGTCCCTAATGGCAGGGGGCCAAAGATGGGAAATGTCATGCAATGCACAGGACACACTTACACAAAGAATGTCCAGCCCCAAAGGCCAGTAGCCCCCAACTGAGAAACCTGTACATTACGAAACATCCAGGGAACAAGCCTTTGGTCTACATCACGGTACCTGCAAACTAGCCCGGGGCCTCTCCTTACTCATCTAGGAAAAGAAATAATGGGAAGAAAATATGGGATTAGATTGGGTCAGTGTTTCCCAAACTTTGGTCCATGGAAAAACATTTATCATTTTAATAGTTATATATCTTAGTATGTACTAGAAAAATAACTAGCAATCGGATCCATGATTAAATGACTGTTTTTATTGAAGATAAATTTAAAGGAAGTGTTTGTTCTTTTAGTAAGCAGAAAATGTTAGGTAATAGGACCACAGGTACGTGGGTGTGACATTGAGACTTAATAAGAATGTTTATTTTGGTCTTTGTCCCAGCTGCTGACCAGAGCTCCTAAAACCCAATGTATTTTCCTAAGCGATAAGAGGGAAAGGATGGCCAGGCACAGTGGCTCACGCCTGAGGCAGGAGGATTGCTTGAGCGTGGAAGTTTGAGACAAGGCTGGGCAATATAGTGAGACCCCCATCTCTACAAAAAATAGAAAAAATTAGCTGAGTGTGGTGGTGCACACCTGTAGTCCCAGCTACTTTGGGAGGCTGAGGCTCAGCTACTTGGGAAGCTGAGGTAGGAGGATCACTTGAACCCAGGAGTTCGAGGCTGCAGTGAGCTATGATGACACCACTGCACTCTAGCCTGGGCAACAGAGTGAGACTCTGTCTCAAAAAAAAAAAAAAAAAAAAAAAAAGAGTGAAAGGAGCATCATTTGGTATATTTGGATTTTTGTCCCCAGTGCCTGAAATAGCTTCAGAGTGATAAAGGTGTTATTCATAACAAGCTCTTTTCAACCACACCTGAGTTCGTGTTAATGCAGTGACTTTTGAAAAAGTCCTGCATAGCTTCAGGATGGGGGCTGGTTGCCCTGGGAGCCAACCATGTGATTAGAGGGCTGGAACTCTCAGCCTCACCCTCAGGGGAGCTCAGAGGAGGGGGGAGGGGCTGGAGGTTGAGTTAATTACTAATGACCAATGATTTCATCAATCGTGCCTGTGTAATGAAGCGTCCAAAAAAACCCAAAGCACAGGGATTCGGGGAGCTTCTGGGTTAGTGAACACATCAAGGTGCTGGGAGGGTGACGTGCCCAGAGAGGGCATGGAAACTCCACAGCCCTCCTCGCACCTTGCCCCATGCATCTCTTCCACTGAACTGTGTCTAACTTGTGTCCTTTCTAATAAACCAGGAACATGTAAGTAAATGGTCCCTTGAGTTTTCGAGGGCTGTCCTAGGAAATTGTCAAATCTGAAAAGGGCATCATGGGAGCCTCCAATTTGTCAGACAGAGGCTGTTTTGTCACCTGGGAAGCTACCACTTGCGATTGACATCTGAAATGGGGACAGTCTTGTGGAACTGAGCCCTTTGCCTGTGGGGTCTGCATGAACCCCAGGTAGCTAGTGCCAGAATTTAATTAAATTGTAAAACACCCATTGGTATCTGCAGAGATTTGGAGAATTGCTTGGTGTGGAAAACCCACATATTTGGTGTCAGAAGGGTTGTGACTATATAAGGGAACAGTTTGTTTTTCTTTGTAGTTTTCCTCTTTGGGGGGTACGCACACATCTTGGGTCCCATCAAGCCAATATTTATGAATCAAAACCATGTGCGTATGAGGTGGTTCAGAAAGGGAAATGTACCAGTTGAGGGGGACATCAAGGGGACAAAGAGAAGGTGCCTCACATTCCTCCTCCCTGTCATGTGGCCGTGAGCTCAGATCTCTCTTGGCACCAACAGGTGGTCCTCCCCTAGCCCTCTCCTAGCCATGACCCACAAGGGGCCCGGGGCCTTGCTGCTGCTGTGGGGGCTTGAATTAGTTGCTAGGGCTGCTGTAACAAGGCACCGCCACCCGAGTCACTTCAACAACAGAGATTTATTGTCTCACTGTCTGGAGGCCAGATGTTCAAAACCAAGGTGTCAGGGGGTTTGGTTCCTTCCGAGATGTCAGGGAGAATCTGTCCGTGCCTCTCTCGTAGCTTCTGGTAGCCTTAGGCGTTCCTTGGATTGTCGGTGGCCGCCTTCTCCCGTGTTTTCACTGTGTCCTCCCTTTGTGCATGTCTGTCTCTGTGTCCACATTTCCCCTTTTTGCAAGGACACCGGTCTTATTGGATTAGGGTCCACTCTGATCAGGTATGACCTTGACTCAACCCGATCATCTGCAAAGACCCTATTTCCAAATAAGGTACATTCACAGGGACTGGGAGTTAGGACTTCAACACCTTTTGAGGGGACACAGCTGGATCTGTAACAGACCTATTTCAGCAAATAGGAGGGAAGGCCTCGCCGCCCTGGGCCTGCAGCCCTGACTTCTCTTTGGCTCCCTGGGCCTTAATCTCCTCTACGGTTTCTCTGCTGGGTCAACCCTGCCTTTGGTTCCAGGGAGGGTACGTCTTCCTCCACCACATGGAGACAGAAGTATAGTCAGGAAATACCTGGCCTTGAAGCTTTGGAGATTTTGCCTCGGAGGTGGCTTTAATCCAGAATGTGTTCCCCCAAACCCACGAGTCGTTGAAGCCACCGAAGTTGCTCAATTACACCCTAAACAATGGTAGCCCCTGCATCAAACTTGACCCTGCAGAGACTGCATGACATCTTCCCCTTCCTACAAACAGGGACGGAGGTGCAGAGGTGTTGTGTGACTATAGGGGGACCCAGCCAGTGGGTGGCAGATGGCCAGGTACAACTCTTCTGCCTCCAAATCTGCTTTTATTCCAACTAGCCTGTGCCACAGCCCCTCCCTGCTTTTTTCTCTCAGAAATTTAGCTATTTGTCTATGGCCGTATCACACTGAACACGCCCGATCTTGTCTGATCTTAGAAGCTAAGCAGGGTTAGGCCTGGTTAGTACTTGGATGGGAGGAATTTCGCTATTTATTGAATAGGCAATTTATATGGCCTTCATGCAAAATGCAGAGCCTCATCTTCCCTTTTGATAGCTGTAGAGTAGTAGTAATAATACTCACACTAATAAGAAAACTAATACTAAGAAGCTCAGATCATGCTTACTAACTTTCCTGATAAGAAAACTGAGGCTCTGTAGCGATTTTCCCAAAGCCACGCAACCAGTTCTGACTAATTGGGATCTGTCAGCCAGTGAGATCTGAGATCTGGCCTCAGAGTCCATGCTCCACCAACCATGTCTCCCACAGAAGAGCGTCTGGATGACAGATGGGACTAAGTGTGTTTGACTAGCATCCAATCTCATGTCATTACCAGGCTGCAGTGAATTTCCTCGTACACGTGTGATTCCTGCATTCACGTGTACGTATCTTTGGATTAGTGTCTCAGAGTGAGATTGCTTGGGCAAAAGGTGTATGTGTGTGTTATTATTTTATTTTTATAGTGATTCTTTGCTTCTCCTATTAGTAAGCAGAGAAGCAACCAGGCTATAAGCTAACCGTGGCTTGGTCACAAATTCTTATTTAATGTGATTTAACAGACATGTATTGGACAGCCCTGGGGTAGACAGGGACATGAGTGAGGCTTGAATGCTATCCTCACAATCTAGCAGAGGAAACAGACCAATCTCTAAGCAACCTGCATACTCCGTAGCTACGACCTGGACTCCCTAGGGCTGTCACCGTCCAGGATTGCACCAGCCTGGTATTTTGGAATCCAGGCTGGGATAGGATCCCAGCTCTGCCATTCACTCTCTGGCTCATCACAGTGTGCAAGAAACAAGAGCCATCACTACCATCATCTGCCACCCTGGGCCAGCCCCCACTGCGCCCCCAAACACTCTCTATGCTGAGTAGCAGCTGTCCCCTTCTAATTATCCCTCCGGAGTCCCAAGAAGTTAATTAGCTTGTCAAGTTTACACTGCCAGATCATCTCAGTTTTTTTATGGATACACCAGAAATCTGGCTTTTGTTGTGGAATGTCCTAATGTCCTAACTTTTTAATGTTAGCCTCTAATTACAATTTTAAAAAAAAGCAACAAAAAACCATTGTTGAGGCCAAACAAAACCCATCTGCAGAGCAGATGTGGCCGGCAGGCCTCTAGGGTTTTCCTTAGAGTCAGGCAGGCTTGGGTTTGTGTCCCAACTCTGCCACCTTTGAAATCTGTGACTGTGTCATGTTTGGAAGTCTGGGAGTCCTCATCTGCAGAAGCGCTATGATAATCGTCACTTTGTGTGATCGAGTTTGGCGATTCCTGTAAAGCACCTGGCATGTTGCTGCTGCACAACAGGCGGTAGGTAGATCACTGTCATTGTTATGGCAATGACATCACATGAAAGCAGGAGTAGAGTAGGCGGGTATGTTGGAAGGAGACTGATTATTTTGAGCTTGTCAGGTTTTCAGTGCTGAAGAGACACCCAGATGGAGCTGTCCAGAGGCGGCTGGACGTGTGGGTTAGGGCTGGAGATTTTCCCACGGGGGAAGGGTGTCTTCCTTTGAGAGCTTCTCTTTACATAGAGGTGGGTGGGACCTTTTTTACTCTTTGCGTACCTTGTGCATTTTGGAAGTCTGTGGGGTTCTGGCCACCACCTCCATATTGGGCTCTCTGATGGCTTATGGTCATTGCTTCCTGGGAAATGGTGCAATTCCCTGAACTGGCTGCTCTTCCACTGAGAGGTAAACCGGGAAAGAGAAAGTCACACTGGGGCTGGCTCTTAAAGGGAAGCCGCAGGGCAAGAGGTAGAGGAGGACGCTCACTGGCCGTCCTCAGCAAGGAACAAGGAGCTCAGCTGATGTCAGCAAGCATTTACTGAATTCTCCTCCACCTGTGGAGCCTCGGTCTCACTTATTGGAAGAGGCACTGGGCTGCAGTTAGGAAATACAGGCTCTCGTTGCTGTTCTGCTTTGCATTCTCTCTGTAACACTGGCCATGTCACTCCTACCTTTGGACCGAAGGCCATTATTTGCAAAGCAAGTGTGTTATTAGTTTGCCATAACAAAGGACCACAGACTAGCTGGCTTACACACCAGAAATGTATTTTCCCACAGTTCTGCAGGGAGGAAGTGTGAGACCAAGGAGTTGGAGGGTTGGTTTCTTCTGAGCCTCTCTCTTTGGCTTGCAGACGGGCACCTTCTCCATGTGTCTTCACGTGGTCTTCCCTCTGTGTGTGTCAGTGTCCTAATTTCCTCTTCTTATAAAGACACACACGTCCTACTGGGCTAGAGTCCACCGTGATGACCTCGTTTTACGGTAACTACCTCTTTAAAGACTCTATCTCCAAATAAAGTCACATTCTGGAATGTACTAGGGGTTAGGACTTCAGCATATGAATTTGGGAGGGGACACAATTCAGCCTGTATCTCCCAAAGTACAGGCTCCTGCTACTGGTGGGATTGACTTCGTGTTAAACACAGGAACAGGTCTTAAAAAACAATCAATCTTTCTGATTACTCGAAGAAGAAAATGTTCGATCTGGTACTAATGTGCCTTTCATACCTTTCTGACACCTGCCAGAGCAAATGGTGCGTAGGCCTCAGGCACAGAGCCTTAGCCGGCAGCCACATCTGTATACGCTACTTATTGCTGTGAAACCGATTACCCTTCAAATTAGTGGCTTCAAACAATACACATTTATTATGCCACAGTTAATATGGGTCAGAAACTCAGAAGCAACTTAGCTGGGTTGTTTTGGTTCATGGACTTTCATGAGGTTGCAGTCATTTAAAGGCTTGACTAGGATGAGTGGATCCACCTCTAAGTGGCTCAAGTTGATGCTGGCTATCGGTGGGAACCCTCAGTTCCTTGTCCTCAGGCTGCCTCTTCCTCAGGCTACTTGAGTGTCCTCACAGTATGGCTGGCTTCCTGCAGCATGAGCAATGGAGGAAGCAAGAGAGCAAGGCAGAGGTGTGATGTCATTTATATCCTAGCCTTGGAAGTTGTATGCCATCAATTTCATGGTATCCTACAGGCAGACCGTGGAATGACTAGAGCACAGGCCAGCCCTATTCATCATGGAAGGGAGCACAGGGGTATGAACACCAGGAGGCAAGGATCACTGAGGGTCATCTCAGAGACTGGTACACTAGAAATTAACAAGGGTTTTTCATTTTGTTTAGTCACCAGCAGTAGGATCAAAGGGTCTTATTTCTGATTAACTATTTTTCTGGTTACCTTATCTATATTTGTATACACAGAAAATATATATTAGCATTTTGTGCCCTTTTAATTTAATGAGTGATATTCCATGTATATTATTGTATTAATATAACCTGATTTTTTTCACTCAATAATATGTTTTTGAGATCTATGTTGATATAAACAGATCCAGTTTATTGCCTTAAATTATCTAAGTATATGCCATTTTTAGTTATCCATTCTCCTATTAATGGCCTTTAGATTGTTTGCAGTTTTTTGCTTTTATAACAACTGAACATCCCTCGTACATGTGGTAGGATAAATAAAGAGGTGAGAAATTGCTGGGTTATAGAATATATGTATTTTATGTTTTGACAGGTGGGGCCAATTGCCCTTTAGAATAGTTATACTGGTTTATTCTTCCATCCACAGAATAGGAGTGTTTGCATTTCTCCACAACCTTGCTAACTCTTTATACTGCTGGACATTTTTAATTTTTGCCAATATGATGGGTAGAGAAATGGTATCTCAACATTTTAATTTTTTTTAAATTGTGGTAAAAACATGTAGCATGAGATTTACCAACTTAACCATTTGTAAATGTCCAGTTCAGTGGGGTTAATGTGGATGTAGATTCACATTGTTGTTCAACAAATCTCTAGAACTTTTTCATCTTGCAAAACGGAAACTCTGTACCCATTGAATCACAGTTCTCCATTTTCTCCTCCCACCAGCCCTGGGCAACCACAATTCTGTTTGTTCTGTGAGTCTGACTGCGTTAGACACCTCATTGAAGTAGAATCATACGGTATTTGTCTTTTTGTGTCTGGCTTATTTCACTCAGCGTAATGTTCTCCAGATTCATCCACGTTGTTGCAGGTGATAGAATTTCCTTCTTTTTTGATGCTGAGTAATATTGCATTGTCCACATAAACAACATTTTCTTTACTCATTTATCCATAGATGGACATTCAGGTTGTTTCTGTCACTTAGCTATTGTGAATAATGCTGCTATAAACATGGGTATATATATTTCTTTCAATTCTTTTGGGTATATATCTATCCAGAAGTGGGATTCCTGGATCATTTGGTCATTCTGTTTTTAATTTTTTGAGAAACCCCCATGCTGTCTTTCATAGTGCTGCAGCTTTTTACATTCCCATCAACAGTGCACAAGGGGCCCAATTTCTCCACATCCTCACCAACGCTTGTTATTTTCTGGGTGATTTTTTTCTTTTCTTTGCTAGTGGCCATTCAGTGTTTTAATTTTACACCACAATGAGTACAAGTGGGATTGGGTGTCTGTACACAATCGCACTTGAACCAGGGGGCAATTATGATTCTGGGAAGTTAAATCAGTTGTCCCAAAGCACAGGGCTGGTCAGTGGTGACGCTAAATCGGAACCCAGGGTGGTGTGGTCCGTAACGCCATGTCCTTCCCGATATGTTTCCCTGCCTTTAAACTTGCAGTGCTTCTTTAAGAAAGGAGAGGAGGAAAGCGGCTTCTTGCTTCTGAATTCCTGCCCGTTATGCTTCAGACAAGTGGGGAATCTACGAAGCATTGTTGTTCTTGGACCGACAGGTCAAGCTGCGTTTACCTCCACCTAGGAGGAAGCCGTGTCCATGCTAATACCCCAGACGGGAAATGTGTGCCCAGAAGATTAGCTCCATTGTGTGGGGCTGGACGCTTTCCACTGGCTTTGTTTATGGGACAGATTGTTTTTGTGCAGTTGTTTGCTCCGGTGTGTCTCCAAGCTCTTGAGGCCCCCTGGCCATGGAGAGGGTCAGATTTACCGGTTGCCCGGAGCTTGGGCAGGAAAGGTCTATAAAGGAACAAGTCCCCTGGGACACTTCTGGAGTCTGTGCAGGGCTCTTTGGACAAGCAAAATTGCAGCCCTATTTTATTTTTAAAATGGGCTGTGCAACAGGGCATCGGACTTTTCCTCCCTCTTGGCTGTGGGTGCTGATATTTTTGTGTTACCATCTACATCTTGTGTCAGCTCACCTCTGCATACTTCCATGTGTGTTGCTGGGATTTTGAGGAGCTTTTTTGGCTTTGTTTTCCCAATTCTTTCTGCCAGAAGCATCATGCACCTAACAGCGCACGCTCTCAAGCACCCATTTGCTCCAAATCAGGAAGCAGATGGTGCCTGGAGAGCGCGTGGTTAACACTCCCCGCTCAGAGGCCACGAGGCATTTCTCCTCGGGTGGTCTCGGTGCTGTGGTCCTGTGACGGAAAACGCGCTGTCTGGCAGCTGCTAACATGTGCTCTTTCTCCATTGTTCCATCTTCCTACCCACCCACCCATCTCCCTGAGCTTTATACTGTTCCCAAGCCTCAAGAATTTAGGCCAGGCAGTCTGGCAAAGAAGGAGGCAGAAATAAGGAAGAAATATCAGGCTTCTTAGCTTCTCTGAGCCTCAGCTTTTGTACCTGTCCAATGGCATGATAAGGCCACCCTGGACATTGGTAGCTAAAGCACTAGCTACCCAGGATGCACTCAACAAATGGCTCCTATTGTTTCCAGAATGCCCACCTTGGGCCAGACCCTGAGCTAGGGACATGGGTAGATGACAAGAGACATAACCTTGTCTCTAAGTACTCACCATCAAATGAGAGAACCACAGTGAACAGACTAGGATGTACAGAGCTGAGGAAGAGCACCGAGTAGGCACCTAATCAGACTGGGAGTGTCAGGGAAGTCTTCCTGGAGGAGGTGACATCTGAACTGTGGGACTTGTGAGACTGAAAATTGACTCCCTCTGTGATTTAGGTGATCCCAACAAAAGCATGCCAGAGCTTCACATCAGTTGGTGGCCATGACTCCCACAGACCCCAGCAAAGGCCTTGTCATTCATGCATTCATTCACTCACTCATTTAATCCATCAACTAAGTATTAATAAACACCATCTGGTGACAAGATGAGCCAAATGCTGAGAAATCAGGTCCAGGTTCTGTACAAGCATTAAAATGAGGCCTGTCTATCTCTTTGCTGTCGCTGAGCTGCCGTCCAGGTCCCGGCTGGCTCCAGGCACCTGTCCTGACAGTATCCAGGGGAAGACAGCAGGAGGGAAGACAGGGTGAACCATGAGGTCCCACGCCCAGCATGTGAGCTTGGTCACACTCCTTCATGGCTCTGATCCTCGCTTTAGCCTCACAATCCTGGGAGGTGGCCTTGCTTATTGCCATTTTAAAAGCAGCTGGACATTGAGGCTCAGGGAAGGTGTGTCGATCCCACAGTGTCTTCGGGTTTGCTCGTCTGCAAAATCTGGAGGAAGTAGGTATCCATGCCAGCAGTATGAAACATTAGCACACTCGCTCTGCAGCTCAGGTATGTGAAGCAAAGGCAGCTTCTGGATGTTAGGTACTTTCCAATCTTCCTCCCAAGCTTCGCCCACAAGGTGACCACCAGTTGAAAGGAACTAGAATTTGGCAATGAATGGTACATCCATGTCCTGTGGTTTGAGAGGCCCTTACAACTAAAGACTGTTGTTTCCGAGTCCCTTCCTCTCCTCTGTCTCACCAAGTGGAGTTGGGGGTCTGTGGAAGGGACCCCAACATGTCAGGATCCTGCTTTGCAGGCCCTTGCCAGCCTCTGTGACAATGAGGTCCCCGGCCGCCTGGTCTGTCCATAGAAGTCATAGTTGAGTCTACAACTGGTGAGCTCCTGGACAATTGGTGGTCAGCTCAGTCCCCTCGTGGCATCTCCCAGCTGACCAGCCCTATCTCAGCTTTCTCTAGCGCCGAATTTCTCTCTGGGGTCTGACTGCTGTACCTATTTTGTCCCTGGTCATCCCTGGTCACCTTGTAGCTCTCGGTCTCAGGGTTACCTCATCCCTCCCCCAGTGACTCTCGTTAGTGTCAGTTACTGCCTCCATCAGCTCGTTCTGTATTATCGCTCCTCAGGGCACTCAGAACATTTTGGAACCTTCTGGATGCAACATTCAAGCCCTCCCTCTGCCTAATCATATTGTTTGCTGGTTTTATTTTAAAGCTGTGTCTTCCCAGAATCCCACATGGGAGATGATGCAAAAGCTTCTCTGCTTTTGGCTTTCTCTACACCCAATCTAACAACTTCCTCCTGGGAGTTCTGCCTTGATAGACATCCTGACGCAGCCGACTGCTTCCCGCCTCTCTCTCCTTCTGCACTCTCCACTCTATGGGGCTGCAGGGGGTTCGTTTTAAAAGCGGGGAGGGAGATGACTCAAGGAAGGAATCCGGCTGACTGCATAGAGAACATATATTGGCAGATAATTGAAAACCTTACCTGTTACACTACCTGCCAAGGTTCTTGGGAGGTTAAATGAGAAAATGTGTATATGTGCTCTTTGTGCAAACGGAGAGAGATGAAAAGAATAGAAAGACCAAATTGCTTAGATTCATATTCTATCTTTGCCAGCTAGACAATATGTGACCTTTGGCAATTTACATTCTCTGAACCTCAGTTTATTCACCTGTAAAATGGGGATGGCATTGACCTCCACCTCACTTGTGAGAAATAAACAAAATGATGCTTCTGTGTCCATTAGTGCGTGTGTTTGGATGTTAATAATCAAATGTGGGTGCCTATGTTCTTTGATGCCACCCTGAATAAAGATGAGTTTTTTGTTAGTAAAAAAAAGAAGAGGGAGGCCAGGTGCAGTGGCTCACTCTTGTAATCCTAGCACTCTGGGAGGCCAAGGCGGGAGGATTGCTCGAGCTCAGGAGTTCGAGACCAGCCTGAACAGGAGCAAGATCAGGTCTCTACTAAAAATAGAAAAATTAGCTGGGTGTGGTGGCATGTGCCTATAGTCCCAGCTACTTGGGAGGCTGAGGCAAGAGGATTGCTTGAGCCCAGGAGTTTGAGGTTGCTGTGAGATAGGCTGATGCCACTGCACTCTAGCCCGGGCAACAGAACGAGACTCTGTCTCAAAAAAAAAAAAAAAGAAGAAGAAGAAGAAGAAGAAGAAGAAGAAGAAGAAGAAGAAGAGGGAAATGGATATTGACTAAGTTCCTAGAGAGTGACATTGGCCATGGTTGGTAAAGTGGTCTCAGCATAGTGCTTACTACAGAGTTAGTAAGAAAGAGTTAGTAAGTAAGAAAATGTTAGTTAGCAGCAGTAGTATTGGTCATAAACTAAGTCATGCGGGTTCTGAAATTTGGGGCTAGCATCTACTTGGTTGCAGGGCAGTTAGAGAAGACAGACTGTGGGGTCCTTTGGAATCACCCAGTTGTAATCATTTCAGTCAAGGCAGCAGTTAATGTTTTTCTGCCAGTTCCCTCTCTACCTGGCACATAGTAGGTGCTTAACGAATATTTTGTTGAGGGGATGAATGAACCCCTTTAGCCCCAATGGGCTGTAGCCCACCCCCCACCACACATGTTGAATCTCCCTCCTTATAACCCCCAAGCGACCTCTGAGTGGCCTCCATCGAGCCAGTTGCAATGCGCTGTTCTGTTCTTCCCACGGCCCACACCGGCGAAACCTCATATTGGATTTCATTTCCAGTATTTCTTGGCCTGCACTTTGGAATATGCCAGGCTTTATGCGCCATACCCTTTTGTGTGTCTGTGTCTGGTCCCCTTTCCCTCCCCTAAAGGTGCTAATCCAGCAGCTCACTGTAAATGGTGTGAATTTCTTCCAACTGCCATGGTCATGTTGCTTAATCTATAGCCTGACTTGTCAGCACCGAGTAAACACAGCTTTGATTTAAAGAGAAGGAAGAAGCCAGAGGACAGCGCTGCAGAAAGCACACAGGGAAGGAATTCGCTCTCCTATAAATTAATTAGCTCATTAAGTCAATAAATAATAGCAATCCTTTGGGCAATGATTATGTGCCTGGCACTGCTCTAAGTGTTAAACACATATTGACACATTAATCCTTACAATCTGTCAAGGTGTTGTGACGATCCCTATTTCGCGTGTGAAGGAACTAGAAAACAGGGTCAGAGTTATTGAACTCTGTCATGAGTCAGGCCCTGTGCCTGGGGGCTGAAGACGTAGCCGTGAACAAGACAGACATGACTTCCTGTCTCATGTGCATGGAGTCTCCACTGGGGGGATATGGACAAAAAAGCGAGGGGCTAAATTCACACAGCAATTTCACATGGTTAGGGATGCTTTTGACTGCAAATACCAGATAACCTGATTACAGTGGCTTAAACCCTGGGGCTTTATGTTTCTCCCTGGAGCAGGAGGTGAGAGGCTGCCAATGCTGGTTCTACGACTCGAGGATCTGACACGTGCATGGTCTTTCCCGCACAGTCATAGGAGGGCCGGGCAGCTCCAGTCCTCTCACCTGAATTCAGCAGGATGGTCACGAAGGGGCGAGGGCAGAGGCTGTATCAGGCAGTGCCAGCAGATTCCTGCATCTCTCCTGGGCCAGATGTGGGTCAGATGTGGGTCAGGCAGATCTGAGTGGTCACTAAGGAGAAGGGCCCTGACCGTGGAGGTCACGTGAGCCAACCGACCATGTCTGCCACGGAAATAGCGATGGAAGAAATCACACAGGATGATGGGACGGAGGACTCCTGTATATAAGGTGGTCAGGGGAGGTGACATTGGGACAGAGACCTAATGACCAGGATCCAGCCCTGCAAAGAGCTGGGACAGAGAATTTCCCAGAGAGGACATCGCAGTGCAAAGACCCTCATTTGGAAATAAGCGTGGTGAGACTCCAAGAGAGAGAGAAGTCCGGGGTGGCTGGAGCCTGGGAGCAATGGAGAGAGAGGAAAATTCAGGCCAGAGAGGAAGACAGAAGCCAGATTGTGCAGGATCTTTTAAGTCCTATGAGGAGTTTGGATCTTATTCTAAGCGGGGTGGGAAGTAACAGGTGGCTTTTTATCAGAGGAATCACATGATCTGATTCATGTCTTAAAAAGAATGATGGGGCAGAAGAGTTTTCCTGAGTGTCATGAGGTTGAGACTTAAGTCTAGGTGGTGGTACAGCTTTTCCCAGCTCCTACCTTTTCTGCCTCTTGGACATCCCCTGCCCCTTTTTAATTTTGATGCCACTCCTGAAAAGCTGGACTGCATCCTGATCCACTGCCTCCCCAGGAGCTAGTGCAGGGCCAGGCATGTGGCAGCACTTGATAAAGATTGCTGGAGCTGAACTGGACAGATGCTCTACGCCCAAGTTCCCAAGCTCCTGTCATGCACACTTCACTCTCACGGTTTTTGGCTAGATCAGTGGCTCTTAACTGGGTGAATTTGCCTCCCAGGGAGATCTGGCAATGTCTGGAGACATGTTTGGTTGTCACAACCAGAGTTAGCCCAGGGGATGTTCCTGGCATCTAGTGGGTACAGGCCAGGGATGCTGCCAAACACCCTGAAATGCACAGGACAGCCCCCACAGCACAGAACTATCTGGCCCCAAGTGCCCGTAGTGCTGAGGTTGAGAAAACTTGTACTAGATCTACATGCTTGTTCTATTATCCCTTAATATTTTCCTTTAAACTAATTCACTTCTTAAATGAAAAAAATTGAAAGAAACTATATATCACTCCCCTAAGTAAGAAGCCAATGTCACTTGCCATAAACAAAAGATAATCGGAAGATAGATATTCAGAAAACAAAAATCAATTACATTCCTAGCTGAATATTGTTACTGGTTTGAAGCGCTGAGCCTGAAGCTTACTCTCTATTTCTTAAAAAGGGGAGTTTAGTCAATGTCATGAAAGACGGAGGAACAGTTCAAGATTAAATGGGAGCAAAGAGAAATGACAGATACATGCAGTATGATTCTGGATTGGATCCTGGGTCAGAAAAAATGAAATGACTTTATTGGGACAATTGGCAAACTTTGATAGATTGTCTATTAGTTAATAGCATTGTTATCAAGATTAAATTTTCTGAATTTGGTTTCTACCCTGTGGTTGTTTAAGGGAATGATGTCCTTGTTCTTAGGAGATACATGAAGTGTTTAAGAATTAAAGATCATAATATTGGCAACTTATTTTCAAATGCTTTTTTAAAAAAGGACGTGTATATGTTGCATGCATATATATATATGCACATACTTTCATACGTATACATATACACGGAAAGAAAGACACACACACAAAGAGAAAAAGCAAATGTGACAAAAAATATAAACAGTTGTTGAATCTAGATAAAGTATATACAAGCGTTTATTTTACAGTTCTTGCAATTTTTTCGGTAGTATTGAATTTTTTGCGAAATAACCATTAAAAGTAAGCAAGCAAACAAAAACTTTCCTGAATTTACCACTAATATCACAACAATCTCAATTTTTTTAAGAGCTCAGGACAGCTTCAAATATTAAATGGTTTCTAATGAGTTGAATGCTTCATAGTTAACTCCCAAAACAATTACCAAAAATTAAAATGTCTACCAGTTTGAAAAACAATATCTTCCTCTTCCACGCCGTAAGTTTATGTAGAAAAGACAGCCAAATTAACTCAAGGATCTTGCTGGCATTGTCCCATGGGGGTGTTCCACTATTGTTGTGCCATCATGTATCCAGGAGAGATATGTTCTGGTCCACACGCCTGCGTTGTGATGCTCTCAGTGGGTGTTGACTGATAACAAAGGAAAAGTATTTTCTTTGTAAAAATATTAGCAAGGGTTAGAGAGGCATTAAAGACGGAGGGGCACAAGAGACTTTCTCATCAGAAGGATTGAAAACAAATAGAAGGGAGTGATTTTCTCACTGTGGTTCAGTGTTTTCCACCAAGGGCCAGTCCAGCCAGAGGCCTCTGCTAGCTCAGTGGCCGGCGCAGCTCTGCAGTCTTATAAAGGCACCAGCTGTGGGCCTCCGTGCGCAGCTGCAGAGGAGATGACACCGGGTAAGCCAGGTGCCATATGGGGGCGGGTTTCCCTGCCCTTTGAGGTCTCTAGATAATACTGACTTGACTTGCCACCCCCTCCGCATTCCAGACCCTGGGGAATTCCCATGCCCTCGCAAAGATGCCATCGAATTCCTGGGACCTGACATTCTCTGTCACGTAGGGCTTCCTCCTGTCTCGGCTGACTTCTCGTTCTCCCTGTGACTCTTAGGGCAATTTATTCGTCTTCACCCTCATAGGAGTTCAGTCCCTTGCTGTGATTTCTAACACACTCACACAAAGACAAAGACACACAGACACACACAAACTCACAAGCAGGGGGATACCCAGAGACAAAGACACACTCAAGCATACACAGACACAATAGCACACACAGATTCAGAGACAGAAACATGCAAAGACACAAATAAACACATGCACATGCATATACACACGGACACACACACAGACATGCAAACACACACAGACACATACCCACAGGCAGGCACAGACACACACAGACACACATATGCACGCATACAGACACACAGATATAGACACACAAACACTCACAGACACACACACACGCGCGTGTACACACACACACACACACACACACTGGCCCCGCGTGTGTGGCAGACTTTACAAGGGGCTGAGGATCTGGAAAGAATCTGGTCTCTTCCTCTCACATCAGGTTTTGCAAGGGGAAAGAGCAGTAGAGAGATTTATTTCCCCACTGATGAGTAAGCCACACACCCTCACACAACCTTAAAATGCTGGCTGGTGTGGCTACGCTCCATGTTGTTATTACATTTAGGGAGGGTTCTGTATTGGGGGTGCTGGTTGTTTTCATTCATTCTCTACCTGGTGGGACTGTTGGGAGGACTACATGCAGTGTGGTAGTAGTAGTAGTTGTGGTGGTGGTGTATATATGAATTTAGGGTTTTCTTCATTTAAAAAAAACTTTTATTGATGCATAATAATTGTACATATTTATGAGGTACATGTGACATTTTGATACATGCATACAATGTGTAAGGATCAAATCAGGATATTTAGGATATGCATCACCTCAAACATTTATCATTTCTTTGTGCTGAGAATATTCAAACCCTCTCTTCTAGCTACATTAAAATACACAATATACTATTGTTGACTACTGTCACCCTACTGTGCTATGGAACAATAGAACTTACTCCTTCTACCTGACTGTGTGTTTGTACCCAGTAACCAACTTCCCGTCTTCCCTCTATCCCCGCCCTGCCCGGCCCCTGGGTAACCATCATTCTGCTCTCTGTCTTCATGAAATCAACTTCTTTAGCTCCTGCACATGGCGAGAACGCGAGATCTTTGTCTTTCTGTGCCTGGCTTATTTCACTTAACATAACGACCTCCAGTTCTGTCCTTGTTGCAGCAAATGACGTGATTTTGTTCTTTTTTATGGCTGAATACTATTCCATTGCGTAGATACACCACATTTTGTTTATCCATTCATCCACTGATGGGTACTTAGGTTGATTCTGTGTCTTGGCTACTGTGAATAGTGCTGCAATAAACATGGCGGTGCAGATACCCTTTGATATACCAATTTCCTTTCCTTTGTATAAATATTCAGTAGTGGGATTGCTGGATCATACGGTAGTTCTCTTTTTAGTTTTTTGGGAAACCTCCGTGCTGTTTCAGGGTTCTATTCCAAGTCAACTTAATGGCCTAGTGTTCATGGTGACTTGTGCGATTTCCCCTCAGACACGCCAAGCTCTTTCCTGACTCAGGGCTTTGCACGTGCTGGTCCCGCTGCCTGGAGTTCTCCTTCCCCCATTCTTGATATGTTTAGCTCCTGCTCATTCTTTAGGTCTCAGCCTCAATGTCGTCACCTTAGGAACGTTTTCCCTGACCTCCTTGTTGATTGCCTTCGTGTGTTTGTCACCGCTCACAATAATTTTATTTTTCTTTTGTACCTACTTTTGGTCTGTTTTCCTCCCCTAGCTAGTAAGCTCTCTGAGGACAGAAACCATGTCTGTATGTTTGCCTTTATTTCCCCGGAACTCAGCATGATACTTAATAAGCATGTGTTGTTAAATAAAGCTCCCCTTCAGAACCCTCCCCCAAGGAATGGGAACTCTGAAGGACCTTTCTCCTCCTTCCTCTCCTCCTTCTTCATTATCATTATTATTATTATTATTTTAGAGATAAGGTCTCCTTCTTTTGCCCAGGCTGGAGTGCAATGGTGTGATCATAGCTTGCTGTAACCTGAAATTCAAGTGATCCTCCAGCCTCAGCCTCCCGAGTAGCTGGGACTACGGGTGGGTGCCACCACACCTGGCTAATTTTTTAATTTTTTGTAGAGACGGTGTCTCTCTCTGTTGCCCAGGCTGGTCTCAAACTCCTGGGCTCAAGTGATCCTCTTGCCTCAGCCTCCCAAAATGCTAGGATTACAGAGGTGAGCTGCTGTGCCTAGCCAAAGGCCTTACTTTTTATACCTGTTTTAAAATGGATGGTTTCCAGGTTCACATCACTCCTCAAAAAATCTACCAGCAATAAATAGGTTACTTCAGCACCTAATTTAAAAAAAACATATCTCAAAATAATGTCACACTTACATAAAAGTTGCAAAAATGACAGAGTATTCCCATAGACCCTTCACCCAGCTTCTCCTAATGTTGGTGTCCTTTTATTGCTACAGTGCAATGATCAAAACAAACTAAGAAGTTAACATGGGCCCTATAGACTGTATTCGATTTCACCAGTTTTTCCTTTAATGTCCTGTTTCTGTCTAGGATCCCATACTGCACGTAGTCATCATATTTCCTTAGTCTCTTCCAGTCTGTGACAATTCTTCAGTGTTTCCTTGACTTTTATGATCTTGACACTTTTGAAAAATACTGGTCGCATATTTTGTAGAATGTCCTTCCATTTGGGTTTTTCTGATGTTTTGTCATGACTAGAGAGGGGTGATGGGTTTGGGGGAAGAATACCACCAAGGTGAAGTGCCCTTCTCATTGGGGCACTTGATATGTCACGTCAAGGGACATATCAACATGACTTATTACTAGAGATGTAACCTCAATCACTTGATTAATGTGGTGTCTGTTTGGTTCACTATAAAGTTACTATTTTTTCCTTTGTCATTAAAAAATCTCTTGGGTGAGATGCTCTGAGACTATCTTCTTTCTCCTCAAACTTTTGCTAACTTAAATGTTAGCACTCATCCCTGGATCTTGCCTGCAGCAATTACTACTGTGGTGTTCTAATGGTGATTTTTTTATTTCCCCCATTGCTTCTACATTTATTAATTATAGTCCTTCCTTCTTTCCTTCCTTCCTTCCTTCCTTCCTCCCTCCCTCCCTTCCTCCCTTCCTTCCTTATCAATATGGACCCA
Organism: Varecia variegata; assembly: GCA_028533085.1. Lineage (NCBI taxonomy): Eukaryota > Metazoa > Chordata > Mammalia > Primates > Lemuridae > Varecia > Varecia variegata. The sequence goes on along the minus strand of CM052448.1, from coordinate 6,271,980 downwards.
TGGGCATTTATTTTATTCTTTGACTTATAATCCAATTCTTCCATTATTTTCTTGTGCAGATTGTTCCAGCTTTGGCTGTTGGGAGCTCTTTCAGGTTGGCTCCTATATCCTTCCAATAAGCCCCCATCCTTTTTTGAGCAATTCCCTATTTTCTGGCATGACAAGATGTTCCAGCTCATTTTGTACTTTTCCTGTTCCAATTTTTGAAGCAAGCACTTCTCCAAAGAGCCCTGATCCTCTTATTGGAGAATGATGTTTAGAAACCAAGGTCCGGGTGGTAGGTGTGCGCATTGCCACTAGGAATCCTGGCCTCTAGGTCCTCTCAGTGTTCAGAGCTTCGGAATATATTATGTATACAACCTATGCGTGTGCACACATCTACATATACCTAGCTATCAAGGTCTGTATGTTACAAAACCTTAAGTTCATACCAATACTACTGATTTCAATTCATTGCCATGGGGTTTATTCTAACATCCCTCCTTTCCTTATTAGTGACTTTGTTTTTTAATTGAAGAGCTGATGCTTAAAATTTGATAAATTTTTTTAAAAAAGTGTTCTCTCATTCCTCCTCTCATCCTTTCTCTTCTAGAAAAGGTTGATATGAGAACACAACATTGAATGCTTGATATTGCTGTCAGAAGCCACACAAAAGAGAACCCAGCTGATTTCACAGTCCTTCTCAGTGCAAAAAGGCACTAAATACATGCTTTATACTTTATCTGCAGTGGGGTACAGGAGGGTCAGCCCAGGCTCTGGAATGCGAGCTCATTGTTCCAGCTCAGTGAGTCAGTTGAGATGGGAATGCAAATTTATTTGAGCAGTTGTGTGTCAACATGGTTCCTAAAAAAAAAAACAGAAAAAAATTTTTAGGGGCCTGTTTTTTGCTCCAGTCCTCTGGAGGAAACTTCCACCCCATGGCCCTCTTACTTTGGCCACTGTCCTTGCTCCTGGAGGCACCTTGGCTCTCGCCAGCTGCCTTTTCATCTCCTTGCTGATTTCTGCCCCCGGAATAAATGCTGTTCCCTTTCCCTCTGACTTCCCATCTTGATTTCCCTTTTCGCAGACCCTGTGCATTTTCACCTCCAAGTGGATCCCAGCTGGGTCTTCAGAATCTTTTCAATCAGAAAAGCCGAGCTTACGTTCTCCTTTCTTCTGTTGCCTGAAGTCTGGTTTTTCTCTAAGGCTCCCTGTTCTTGTAACACTTTGGGTGTGGGGGAATTTTCTTGTTTTTCTGTCCTTTCATAACAGCTCGGAGTTGTTCGGTGTGAAACCTCAAGGAATGCTTCGCTGAAAACCCAAATGTTGCCTGCCGCACTCCAGATATGTGGAAGATAAGTAGGAAGGGCGAGAGTTGCTACTCCGATGGCACAGGGAGCATTTGTTATTCGAAACTCAAAAGCCTGACTCCTTGCGCTCCTCCTAGGAAGAAAGAAAATCAGCCTGTTCCAGGTATTATTCCTCTCAGTGTTATCAACAACTGCAGAAGCCCACGGGCCAGGTTGCCTGGGATCCTGCCACTCCCGTAGCGAGGGGTGGAGGCCACCTTCAGAGTGACCTGGGATGACCAGGGATGGACCCGAAATACCCCGGAGTGGGGAGCTGTCAAGTCGGAGGGAGAGGGAGCCTGAGGACAGCCCGTGTTTTCTTAGCTATATCCAGGAAGCCTGGATGGAATGGGCTTGGCAGTCACAAACTTCCTGAGGCGCCAACTGGGCAGCTTCCCGGGGGTACCAGGGGTGCTAAGTCACCACCGGAGCACCAAGCCGCCACGGGACAGTGAAGAACTCATTTCGAGAATTCCCAGAATACTATCCGTTCTTGGAAGGAATGTTTAGCAAAGTCACTTAGGGTTGGCGGGAAGGGAGGGAGGATGTGGTGAGTAATAATATTAACAGTGATAGCTAGGGGGGCATGTTGCGTAGTAATAATAATAATAAGACAAAGATGACGAGGATAATAACAATGCTGAAAGCAGCTAGAATTTCCTTGGGAGCCAGGCAATGTGCACAAGTTTATTGTACACATTGCATCTCGTTGAATTCTCCCAACAACTGTGTGAGTGAGGTACTGTCATTAGTTCCATTTTACATCCGAGAAATTGAGGTTCAGAGAGATGTGTGGTCACAAAGCCACAAAGTGGCAGAGGCTGGAGAGAACCCCGAGCCTGCTTTCTTAAATACTTTTCTGTGTAGTCTTGTTGGAAGGGTCTTTTTTTTTTTTTAACAACTAACAAATATTTAATTCTTTCTTTTTTATTATTGAGGTAATATTTTTTCTTTTTATTTTAGTTGACATGTAATAATTGTACAAATTTATGGGATTCAGAGTGATCTTTCTGATACATGAATATAATGTTCAATGATCAAATCAGGGTAATTAGCATATCCATCACCTCAAACATTTATCATTTCTTTGTGTTGTGAACATTCGAAATCCTCTCTTCTAGCTGTTCGAAAACATTCAATAAATTATAGTTAACTATATTCTGCCTATATTGCTATAGAATTCTAGGACTTATTCCTCCCATCTAGCTGGAACTTTGTATCCGTTAACCAACCTTTCCCATCCTCCCATGCCTACTACCTCCCAGGAATGGTTTGTCTTATAAGCTGTAGGGTTTTGGTTTTGCTAAGTGTTCAGGTGGCTGTGGCTGATGCTTTAGCACAAGTATTAACGGTGCTAGTCAGATGACCCAGAGAAAGGACGCTAAGCCTCCACCCTCCACGTGGATGCAATCTAAAGGTGGAGGCATCCAGTCGGCAAGTGCAGGGCCGCAGGGTGGGAGATGGTCACAGCACCAGGGATGGGGCCATCAGACTGAGTGTTCAAGGATTTGGCCAGTGTTTGGAGGCAAGGCAGCGAGAAAGGAGGAAAGTCAAAGCACAGAGGTATGAAATCGTGTGGCATGGGCCGAGAATGACAAGCAGTTTGGTGTAGCTAGAAGATAGGGTTCAAGGTGAAAGGGAAGACAAGAGCTAAAGCTGGAGAGATAAGCAGGGGCCTTGTGTGAGCCCACGAGGGCTTTGGACTCTAGATTCAGAAGGACCTGGGTCTAAATTCTAGTTCAGCCGGGTACTAGCTGTGTGACTGTGGGATATGTTTTAGAACCTTTCTAAGCTTCAATTTTCATATCTGGAAAAGAGAGAGACAAATAATGTTATATATGTTAGGCTGAGGGCCTGTACAGCTGCTCTTGGGTTGCATAGTTGATGACTGGCTTTGCCAGAAGGCACATCTACTTTCTACCACGTGTAAAGCTTTATAGTTCATGAAGCTCCTATACATTCTCACCTCATTTCACAGGTTTCAGTTCTCTTACCCTGTTTGAATGTCATTTTTTTATCTCCGCACCTGGCCTTCTCCAGTCTAGGTGACCCTCAAGGGTAGGGACCATGTCTCACTGTGACCATCACAAGTGGGGCCCTAGTCACACAGGGGTCTCAGGCTTCCCAGCACATCAGAATCTCTGGGAGCTCCAGACAACTGCAGAGGTCCAGGTCCCATCCCAGACAGATTGAACCAGAACCTTCAGGACCGTGGCCTGAGCTTCTTCTGTTATCTAGGTGGGGTTTGGAACCAGAGCAGAACCATGTTTGAGTGATTCAGTGAGCAAATGACAGTATTGTATGTATTAGTCGGGATTTGCAATGATGGCCATCAACTTGCAGTGGCTTAAAACAATCTTTGTGCTTTGCTCACATTGTGTCCATGATGGATTGGCTAGCGGCTCTGCTCAATAGAGCCACCACCATCTTTGGCATTGCTGTTTGTCATATCAAAGAGACAGAGCTCTGGCCCAGAAGTGACACATACTCCTCCATTCACACTCCCTGGCTAGGACTAGTCACGTGACCCCAACCCCAGTGGACCAGGAAGTGCAATCCTGCATGTGCCCAGGAAGTGGGGAGCCAGAAGTCACCAGTGAGCAGCACAGATGACTACCAGACTCTCTGAAGTTGGCATCATTAACTTCATTTCACAGTGAGACTTAAGGAGCTTGTTCAAGGCCAGTTAGCAAAGGGCAAATAAGGAGCTAAATTTGAGCTTTTTTTTTTTTTTTAGTGTAATGAGGCTGGATGGTGTATGGCATTAAACTTAGTGGTTAAAAGCTTGGAATCTGGACTGCCTCCAGACCTTCAGCTCAGCCACTTACCAGATGTGTGAGCTGGGCAAGTAACAGAACCACTTTTCGCCCATCAAAGAGAGAGTCCAAGCATGGGAAGGGCCAAGGGAAGGACCTGTTTTCTGGAATGAAGTGTTTGGAGCCAGGTAGGACTTAAACTGAGTTGGACTGATACTGGAGGGAAGGAAGAGATTTAAAGGTAGCACAGGATTAGGGGGGGGCTCCTGACACAGCCAGGGAGGACACATGCTGATTCTCCATAAATTGCTCCTTTCCTCCCTGCAGCAGTGTGAATGTTCGGGCTGCCAGGAACAGAGAAGCCAACTGGAATTGGTTTGACCACATGTATTAGCTCAGGGAAGGGGAGGTCCAGGGCCTTGTGGGTGTGGGGTCAGTTCAGCAGCTTGGTGATGTCATCAAGAACCCAGGATCTTTTGGTTTCTCTGCCAAAAGAGAGAGGCCCTATTATTTTTTTTTTTTTTTAAAGACAGAGCATTTCTCAATGAAAGGCCCTACCTTAAGGCCAGTTCACATCACAGTTGTGGGAAAAGCCATTGGTAGCAACCAAGGTTCCGTGTGAGGGAGGGAGAGTGAGCTGGCTTCCTGGAGCTCTCTCTTACAGCAGAGAAATCTGCCTACCCACTGCCTCCAGAAAGCCTCTCTCCAAGTCTCACAGGCTCCGACTGGCTTTGACCTGTGAGAGGTCAGCGTTCTTGGGTAGAAACACTAGCTGGTTTAAGCAGAAAGGGGACTGCAATACAGGATATTAGGCATCCCACAGAATCATTGGGAGGGCTGGAGAAAATAACTTGAGGCTAAGCTTCTAGGAAAAATGCCCCAAACCACAGTGCCGGCCTGGCCTGATGAACTAACCACCACCCTGCTTTTGCCGCCCTGAAATGCCGAGTGCCAGGAGCTTGCCCTTACTGCAACCGCTGATGCCGTCAGCACCGATCCCGCTTCTCCAACAGGAGCTCAATTCTGCAACCGCCATCCCCAAAGCTGGCTGTTTCTGCCATTGGTCACATCAACAGAACTCAGGTTCAAATCTGGATTCAGTCCTACGTGGTACGTCTGACTGGCAAAGCCTACGTCATATCCCTTGTCTCAGTTGTAAGGGAGGTAGGAGATTTGCATCTCAATGACTTCTGTGGGGTGCCGGGACTTAAGGTGTGAGATTTCCTCAAATACAGATAGGCTACACTACAGCCTGGCCATCCTTGACGAAACATGGAGGGGGTGGAGAGGTGGTAGGATTCCATAATAAGCTCAGATTGACCAACAGGAAGGCTGAATATCTGGGGATCAATGGCATCACCCCCAACACCCTTCTGCCTCCTATTTGGTTCCTTTCTCTCCACTATCTCCATGTGCTCAGAGTGCATACATGTCTTAAGATGCCTGGCTCAGTGGCATGCTTGTAGTCTCAGCTACTTGGGAAGCTGAGGTGAGAGGATCACTTGAACCCAGAAGTTCAAGGCTGTAGTGTGCCACAATCATGCTTGTGAATAGCCACTGTACTCCAGCCTGGGCACCATAACAAGACCCCACCTAAAAGAAAACAAGCGATACCTGTCAATGTCCTGATCCTGGCCACCAACTCTTACCCACTTACGTACTCCTTGCTGATCTCTAGAATGTTCTCTGTCTCTAGAACGCTCTCCCTTCTCCTCCTTGCCTAGGTTCTCTCTTACGCATCCTTCGGAACTCAGCTACAAGTTCTTTCCTATCCTTCCATCTAGCCATTTTTTTTGTCATTGGCTCTTTTTCATTCTACTTATCACATTATATCTCAAGACTTACTGGTTCAATTATTTGATTAACATCTCTCTCATCCTCTAGGCCATAAATGTGCTGAAAGCATGGACTATGTCTGTTTTGCTCACAGCAACTGTAAGCAAGTAGTGTGAGCAGTTGCACTCACGTGCTTAATGTTTTTGTTGAGTGAATGAGCATTAAACAAACTGTATTAGAGGCATTTATAAAATACTTCTTGGATCAAAAGACATTTAATAGTGCTTTTTTGGAAATAATGCCTTAAACTTTTAGGGGTGTGCATATTAGAAGCACCCCAATTTTTCTGACAAACAATAATGCCTCCATGGTTCTTGCTATGTCCACACTTTTCCCATGAGGATCACTCCCACAGTGAGCCATTGGCACTGATGGCAATGAGTGGCATACCTTGTGTCAGGGTAGAAACCTGAGTTTGGCATACCAAGGCCTGAGGATAGTGGCAGCTTTAGTTCCTGTAAAAACCTTCCTCCCAATCATGTCGTCACTGTGGTTTTAACCCCCAACCATGCCAAAATGCTCTTAAGAAGCTTCAGGCTTAGTTAATTGTTTCTTTGCTTTTGTTTTTGCCTATCAAGTGACTTCTGGAGTTGGATCTTTAAAAATATTTGGGTGGCTTTTCCTATATAAGGGGACCCCTTTGTAGAGCAGAAGGACACTCTCCCAGGAAGTTGGGAAGAGAGAGCCTCAGGAGAGCTGGTCTCCTTTCATTATTAAGGGAAAGCACTGTGGTAATTTTGTCCATTTAAAAAGCATTTATTGGCCGGGCGCGGTGGCTCACGCCTGTAATCCTAGCACTTGGGAGGCCAAGGCGGGCGGATTGTTTGAGCTCAGGAGTTCGAGACCAGCCTGAGCAGGAAGCGAGACCCTGTCTCTACTAAAAATAGAAAGAAATTGTCTGGCCAACTAAAAATATATAGAAAAAATTAGCCGGGCATGGTGGCGCATGCCTGTAGTCCCAGCTACTCGGGAGGCTGAGGCAGTAGGATTGCTTGAGCCCAGGAGTTTGAGGTTGCTGTGAGCTAGGAGGACGCCACGGCACTCACTCTAGCCCGGGCAACAGAGTGAGACTCTGTCTCAAAAATAAATAAATAAATAAATAAAATAAAAAGCATTTATTGTCTTCAGTGTGCTAGAAAGTAATTTTATTTCCATGTCTGAGCACATCCTCCCACTTGATTTAGAGTTTATATTGGGAGACGAGGATAGAAGAAAATATCACAGAGAACCCACCCATGGTAGTAATAGCTATAATTGACTGGGTACTTAATCTGTGCAAGGTACTTTTCTACATGCTTCACACATATTAACTTGGCTAGTCCTCCCAACAACCCTATTTATATCCTTATTTTAGATGAGAACACTGAGGCACAGTCCACACAGAGGAGAACATACAGTATCTTAGACTGGAGTCTTGACCTCAGGAGATTTTTGGATTCTCCATTTCACGAAGATAACAGGCTTTCGGGGCAAGGAAGAACCTTGTTGGTCACTGAAGCCAAAGTTTGTGGGTTTGGAGACAGACTGACGTGCGATGGAAACAACCACTTACCAGCTGTGTGCCCTTGGGCAAGTCCTCTCACCTGTTAGGTTCTTGGTTTCCTCATCTGTAAAATGGGCACAAGCATAACTTCCATGTGGGGCTCATGATGGTCAATTTGACTGGATTAAGGCATACCAAACAGCTGGTAAAGCATTATTTCTGGGTGTGTCTGTGAGGGTGTTTCTGGAAGATACTGGCATTTGAATCAGTGGCCTGAGGAAGGAAGATTTGCCCTCACCTCAACTGGGTGAGGGCCGGGATAGAACAAAAAAGCAGAGGAAAGGAAAACTTGATCTGTCTTCTGGAGCTGGGATGTCCGTCTTCTCCTGCCCTCCAACATCACAACTCCAGGTTCTCTGGCCTTCAGACTCCGGGGACTTGCACCAGTGGCACCCCAGTTTCTCAGGTTTTCAGCCTTGAACTGGGAGTGACACCATCAGCTCCCCTGGTTCTCAGGCTTTTGGACTAGGACTGAGCTATGTCACCGGCTTCCCTGCTTTTCCAGCTTGCAAATGGCATATGGTAGGACTTCTTAGCCTCTACAATAAATCCCCTCTTATATGTCTATATCTGTATCCTTTTGGTTCTGTTTCTCTGGAGAATGCTGACTAATACAGGGTTCTTGGGAGGGCTAAATGAGTTAATAATGGACAGCACCTGGAGTCGTACTCAGCACTTGTGGCTGCCCACCAGATGTGGTTTCCCTTCCTCACTCACTTCCTCCATCCAGTGGGTTGGGTGATATTGGCACCCATATGCTTTGGCCTGTACAGAGGAATTGTTTCTGGGAACAGTGGACAGACTTGGAGGGTGGGCCAGCCAGCACTTGCTGACTTTCAAGCAGGCTGAAAAAAACCCATGCAACCCTGATGCAGGTTTGAAGGGCTAGCTAGAACCTTCACAGCTCGGTTTGACAGCAGTTTGCTGGGCCTAGGTGAACTAGCTCATGCTAGCTTGTGGAACGGGATCCTCCTGCAAGGAGGTGCTGGACGCAGACCCAGGTTCAAATCCTGTCTCACAATGGAAACAGGCTAGTTTCTTCATCTTCAGGATTGGAAGAATATTGGTATGGCCTTGATACGCCCTCAATAAATGTCAGCTCCTCTTCTTTAGAAACAATTATCTTAAGATTTACCCCTGGGAAGAAGTCATACGTTTCTCTGCGCTCCCTAATGTCATGTACCTTCTGGTTCTATGTCCTGTGTGCCATTCTATCATGCTTTCTACCAGCAAAATGCCACCAGTCTAAGGAGAGACAGAATGGAATATAAATAGTCACATAGTTTTCAGGCCCCTGCACAGGATCTGGCACAGGGAGGCCTTAGGAAGTTTGTGCAGTGAGGGAAAGGCATTTTACTGTAGCCAGCTCTGTTGAAACTGGAGAGATTGCAGCAAATGACCTCCTAGGAGCGCCTCCTCACACCTTGGTGAATCTTAGCGGGGAGTGAAGACTAGGGCTGAGACGCGGCGCCCTCAGCGGAAGGAGGGACAGGGCCTGGGGGTTGTCGCAAAGAAGGAGAAATGGGGCTTTGGCTTGGGCGTCAGACAACCCCAGATTCCAGCGCCGGCTCTGCCAATTCCTAGCTGTGACCTGGAGCCAGTTACTTAACTTTGCCAAGCCTCCATGTTTTCCTCTCTGGAATGGGGAGGACTGTGATACCCACTTTTTGGAGCAGTTGTGAGGACCGAAGGGAGGTTGTTGAAGTTCTCGGCACGCAGTAAGCGCTCAAAGGCCGGCCGCTATGATCACTGTTGTCACTGCCCTCGCCAAGGGTCCCAGGTCCAGGGCCCCGGGCACGCGCATGCGCACGCGAACCGGCCGGCCAGGTGAGAGGGAGGCGGCCGCCTCGCACCTGGGCTTTAACTCTTTACGGTCACGAGGGTGGGCGGAATGGATGCAGGGATCGGGTCGGGGGCGAGTGGTGATAATGGTTAGGGTCCACCCTGAGGAGGAGAGGGTGGCGTCTGGGGAGCGCGCCCAGCCGGTTCCAGGCCGGGGTCCGCGCGCGCCGCGGGGAGGGAGGGGGAGCGCCAAGGGGAGCGAAGTCTCGCGAGATCGCGCGGCGGCGGCGGTAGCGGCGGCGGCGGCGGCGGCCCAGGAGGTGAGCTGCGGGCGGCGGCGGCCGTTGTGGGCTCAGGAGGGAGGAGAGCGGCCGAGACCCGGGGCCGGGCCGGGGAGCGGGCCGGGCGGGCGGCCCTTGTCCTGTGCGGCCGTCCCAGCCCGTCCCGCGGCTGCAGCGGCGCCGCCTGGTCCGCGCCGTCCCGGGACCCGCGCGGGGCGGGGCGGCCGGGGCCGCGGGCCGCCGGGGCCAATCCCCCCGCAGCCAGTTCCTGCGCTCGGGTGCGACCCCGGGGCCCGCCTCAGTTTCCCTCGGCGGCGGGGTCGGCGCTGCTGGCGTGGCAGCACCGTTTATCGAGCCTTTGCTGTATGCCAGGCACTTCACTTGCGCGCTTCCACGCTGGTGCTGCAGAGGTGGAGCGCCCTGCCCGAAGTCACCCTGCTGGGAAGTGTTGGGATGGGGCTTCGAACCCCGGGCCGGCTGGTTCCAGCGTCCGCACCCCTTCCTTGCCCCGTTTCCTTCTCCCCACCCCCACTCGCAGTTATTTCTTCCTGGGGTCCCAGTGGGGCTGCAGAGGGTAGCCCCTTGAAACTGATGCAGCGTGGTATATGAGTTTCTTGGGAGAGAGTTTTTCCACGGCTTTTGTCCAGTTCCTAGACGTGTCCCGACCCCCAGATGGTCAAGAACCATTGTTGGGCCCTGTGTGAGAGCAGAGGTGGTATTAGAGCAGCGGGTGTATGTGGGGGGTGGGGTGTCAGGCCCAATGGAAGTGGCATATTGGAGTCCAGGGCTTGCCTTAGGCAAAGGAAACTTTTTAAAGTTCTTTATTTGTTAAAGCACGTGATTCCACTCTTTGGAACAGTGGTTCTCCAACTTTGTCAGAATTAAGGCCCTTCCCCTTTGTAGCAACCATTTATACAGCCCACTATACTACCCTGAAATGAAATTCGTAAATGATACAACCTACCTACACTCGTAATTGAAAATCAGTGTGGTGCATTCATTTAAATGTAAGGGAGAAATGAAAAAATGTATGACAGGCATTGCTATACCATTTACATCTGGCACGTACTACTGTGCTAGAAGACAGCACGTACTAGGGTGCTTAAGTCTGCTTCTAATGAATACGTTTGGATTAGTTAAGAAGAATATATCTGGAGCTATTTCAAACAAGAAAAAAAACAGATACAGATGGACACTGGAGGAAAAGCACCCAGTGTTGGGGTAACCTACTTATGCTAATGTAAGAGAACCTAGATTGAACTGGGGTTAACATGCCCAGATAAATTAGACTGTCTTGATCAACACATATATAATATTACTATAATCCCTTCATGGAGGCCACGTTTTCAAAGTATATCATAGAGTATCCTTTGTGTCACAAACTTTGGGGTACTGCTTCTTCAAGGAACAACACCAGCTTCCTAGCACTTACCATCGATAATAAAATATTAACAAGATTGAAATTTTGGGATTCAATATCTCGTTTACATATATGCTCAGTATTATGATATTGCAATCCTATGTTAACAGTGTATAGTGTGAGGAAATAATCATTAATTTTTAGACAGTTTTTCCTTACTCTATTTAAGCTTTCTTTGCTTTCTCCTACATTACTGGAGTTTCCCCATAATTTCTTGTAAAAACGCTTCAACATTGCGTTGTACAGTGATGTCAATTTATAGGGGGCTTGATCTGCTTGGATATTCAAAAGACTCTTAGGACCAGGGTGAATCTTGATTGTACAGATCTATCCCATCCATACATTATGTGAAATCTAGACCTGGCCCCCAAACTAAATGCCAGCGGTGTCCCCAGTGTCTTTAATAATTAAAAATGCTCCTTGGGGACAGTTTCAGCCCCTTGGAGGAGTTGGGAAGTGACATTAATAATGTATAGAATGAAAAGGTTTGAGTTGAGTAAAATGTAAATTAGTATAATCACTTTTTAAATAATCTTTTCGACTTACTAATATCCATATTAGAGAATTTGGAAAATGCAGATGTGTTCAAAGGTGAAAATTAAAATTGCTGATAATCACATATCAGATCTCATGGTATGATTTATTAGAAATTGTCTTTTCAAACTCTGCTAGTCTTGCTGCATAGAGGAAAATGCAAATTGAGTTATAGTTCAACTCAAGACCATTTGTAGCTGCATAGTAACATAAATTTCTTCAACTCTTGTTTAAATCTGAAAAGGAAGTTTATTTTGCCTCTGTTGGATAAGTTGCCTCGTGCTTTAAGATGTTTATTGTTCATTGCTTGTTACTTTGGAAAGGTGCTGTGGAAACAGACATGTAAGTAATGACTGTTGTCAAAATAGAAGAATATATTTAGTATGCACATATCTCTGATTTATAATTAAGGTATTTCATTGATTTTTAAGATGCACATCTGAGATGGAATGGCATCTTAAAATTGGCATGTTGTGGTTTAATTTAATTGGCAACTTTTCTTTTTTCTTAGCGGTACATTAATTAGGATTGTGTCTTAAAATTGATGGCGTCTTAGATTCAGTGAAATAGAGAAGATTTATAAAAATGTTAGCACATTAATCAGTGTTTAACCCCACAAACTTTGTCTAAAGGAGGACTTACAAAATGAAGATATACAGCATTTCTAGATCCTTCTATTTAAACTAGAATTCTATACTCAGAAGAGTCCTGTAGAGATATTCCCCCCATGTAAAACAAATGGAGAATCAATGTTTGTAAATATAAGAACCATTTTTTTGAAAATGTTTAGAAGAAAACACACTGCTTGGTGATTTTTCACGGAGAGCAGATGGTGTGGTTAATGTGTTTGAGGTAAAGTTAATCAGATAATATAACTAGGCAGTTGTATGAATATGGTTTTTTGGTGTGTTTTTTTGGGGGAGGGGTCATTCTGGAAGGCTTGTAGGTCCACATATAAATGAAAATTTTCTCATATGATAAATTGGATTTTCATGATTCATAGTTATTGTTTTAATAAGAAAGATATTTGCAAACATATTTGTTCTGTGTGAAGTACACAGTTCATATGGGAAGCTAGTTCCGTGGTATCCCTTATCCAGGAAACCTGTGTAAGGACTTTTTCTGTCTGATATTGAGTGCAGGTGTCACAGCAAACTCAACCACGTGAAGACTGTTTGCATAGCTGCTTCCCCAGGTGGACTTCAACTTTGCTTGTCAAGGTGTGGTCCCCAAACCATCAGCACATCAGCAGCATCTTGAAGCTTGTTTGAATACAGACATGCAGACTCTGGTGCCCACCCCAGATCAACTGAACCAGAATTGCATTTTAACAAGATCCAGCTCTCTCCAACCCTAATCCCCATTGTGATGCACATGAACATATGAGAATTACCAAACCAGATGTGTGGCTCTGAAATTTGAGTGTGTATTACAAGGTTGCTAGCCTACTACTCCAGAGTCTCTGATTCAGTAGGTCTGGGCTGGGGCCTGATAATTTGCGTTATTCACATGTTATGAGGTGATGCTGATGCTGCTGGTCCATGGACCATACTTTGAGAACCATTAGACTAGAGCAGCCTTCTCATTGTACCATTCTGTTCTCTCAGTTGCTCACCCCTCCAAATAGCTTTTTTATAGATTACCATAATCATATGTTTTGGCTGATTGAGGGGGAAAAAAACACATTGTTTCATCGTGATGGCCACACTAAAATTGCTTGTCAATACCTAATTTCAAAAAAAATTTCTCTTTTTAATGCTTGTTTGATTTTTACTCTGGTTTATAGGTAGTTCTCTTTCTCTTCTTTCTGTGAGTTACTCTTAATGTTTAAAAATTCTTTTTGTGTAGATAAAATCTTCATAGAGAACACAAAGCATATTTTGAGAAGTCTGATTTCTAATTCTGTCTTGTTCCCCCATAGATAATCTCTTTCATTTATTTCCTATAGATGTCCATTGTTTTCATGTAGATATAAGCAAATACCAATATACTATATATGCTCCCTCTTTTTATATAAAATGTACATACTGTGTAAATTATTCTGCCCCTTTTTTAATACACTCTTGAGATCTTTTCATATTAGTTTATAGAAAACTCATTATTTTTTTTTTGAGACAGAGTCTCACTCCCTTGCCCTGGGTCAAGTGTAGTGGCATTATCATAGCTCACTGTACCCTCCGAGGAATCCTCCTGCCTCAGCCTCCCAAGTAGCTGGGACTACAGGCACCCGCCACCACGCCCGACTAATTTTTTCTTTATTTCTTTTTGGTGGAGACAGAGCCTAACTCTTGCTCAGTCTGGTCTTGAACTTTTGCGCTCAAGTGATCCTCCCACCTCGGCCTCCCAGAGTGCTGGGATTACAGGCGTGAGCCACCATTCCTTGCCCTTATTTATTTTTAACAGTTGCAGAATATCCACTATTTGTGCCTTAGTTCATTTAACTAGCCCTACGGATCGATATTTGAGTCGTTGCCAGTCTTTTAGAATCACAGACAACACTGTGGTAAATAATCTTGTACACATATTATTTTGTATATGTCCAGGCATATCTGTGGGGTACACTCCCAGAAGTGGCATCCCTGAGTCAGTGTACGTTGCATTTATAATTTTGATAAATCCTTGCTTCCTTCAGGGTGGCACCATTTTAAACTTCCACAGGTAATATATGAGAGTACTTGTTTCTCCGTAACCTCTCCAACAAACTGTTCACCAACCTTTGGATTTGTATCAGTCTGATAAATGAGAAATGATAACTCAGTGTTGTTTTAATGTGCATTGCTTTCATTATGAATGAGGCCAAACATCTTTTCTTAAGCTTAAAGCGTATTTGTATTTCTTTTTCTATCCCTTTGCACATTTTTCTTTTGGATTACTTTTTCTTATCAATTTCTAGGAATTAATAAATTAGATTAGCTTAGCCCTTTGTGATGTGAGTTGCAGTTTCTCCTAGTTTGTTACTTGTTTTTTAAATCTACTTTCATGTATTTTGGTATAAAGAAGGCTTAAATATGGTTTTCTTTAAATTTTATATAATTAATGTTAATCTTTTATGGTTTCTGACCTCCAAGATTTCTGGAATTTGCCCATGTTTTCTTTTAGCACTTTTATGAATTCATTTTTATACTTAAATCTTTGGTTCATTTAGAATTTATTCTGGTGTTCAGAGTGATGTATAGAGTCACCTTTATCTTTTTCCGTATGGCTACCAGTTATCTTTACCCATTTGTTTCATAGTCTGTCTTTGACGGTGTTGTGAATTTCTGTGTGTATTGGGGTACATCTCTAGACTTTGTATTCTATTCCATTAGTCATTCTGTTCATACACCAGTACCCCATTATTGATTTTATAAACATTTTAAATATCTTTTAAAACAAGTTTCCCCTTGTTGCTCTTCATTTTCTTG
>CM052448.1:6190030-6256996 GCA_028533085.1 Varecia variegata | reverse complement strand
TCCGAGCCTCAGTTTCCTAATCTGTAAAAGGAACAATACAGCCTTTGTAAGAATGCTGGGGGGGGGGGGCGGTTAAAAGAGAAAACCTGTCCCCAAACTCATCACTTAGTGCTCATTTACTCCCACCACCACTGCCAACATGGGCTGAGGGTACTGCTCCCTTTTTCTTTTCCCACTCCTACCCCTCTCTCTTTCAAAAGAGAAAGAAAGAAGAAACCATGAAGAAAGACAATCAAAAGATGTTAGAACTAAAGTTAAAACTAAGCTTTTGTTCAATTTGAGCAGGATAACCAATGTACTTGAGAACAGAGGACAAATTCAGCCTGGCATTCAAGGCCTCCCTCCTACTTTCTAGCCTTACTACCTACTTCCTCCTGGGTACACCCTAACAATGGTGCTACTTAGCAGTCCCCACAGGTCCTCCATTTCCTGGAACACCATCCCTTCCACCCAGAATGTCTTACTTCCTAATTCTTCCAGTTCAGATATGTAATGCCCCCAACCAAGTAGAAAACAGTATCTGTCTCCTCATGTACCTTATCTGTCACGTAGCTTGGGCCTCAGTGCACTGGAAACTCTGTGAGGAGAGAAACTATGTTCGTCCTGTATACCAGAGAATGCCTAGCACCCAGCAAAGTACCTGGCAAAGATTAGACATTCAGATATTTGTTCAATAAATGAATGAATAATTGACTTTGATCTTTCTTTTTGCCTTACATTTTGTGTTTGAGTAACTGTTCTCTCACCCAGTACACTGTAAGCCCTTGAAAGACAAGGATTATGCCCTTTTAAAATAATACTAAGTATATTTATATACTTTATTATTATTAATGTTGGAGGTGGTGAGAGACAGATTTATTATATAGTAAAAGCTTATAATAATAAAAATAATTCCCAGAAAAATGGATAGCTTAAAAAATAATAAAATAATTAACATTTATTGAACATATGTTCTAGGAACTGCTTGAGAGTCTGTGATGTGGATTATTTCATATAATCCTCAGCAATCCAATGAATTGGGTACTATTATTACACTTATGGGGAAACAGGCACACACAGGTGAAGTGACTTGCCCAAGGTCATCTAGCTAGGAAGGGTAGAGCTGGGATTCTTGCTCTGAGCCTAGTGTCCTAGCTGTTACCTGCTACAGTGTTCCAAACACGTTTGTTGAGTATAGTCATTTATAGGTTCTTGAACAATTTAGGTAAAGTTTTGATTATATTTGCAACTTTTTGGTTTCTGTCCCAACCATCCCATTTGAGTACCTTCTGTCTTGTTCTTTCCAATTCATCTCAGACTTCTCATTCTCCAGGAGTCTTTTTCTAATTACCCTGCCTGGCATGTACTAGGTGTTCAATAAAAAGTAATTTTTACTTTTTTCCCCCCAGGTTCACAATAAAGGTGCTAAGAAAGAGAATGTAAGACAGGAAAATAATTAAATATTTTACGGAGGTAAGTTTTTTTATCATTTGATTTTTTTTTTTTTAAGAAAAGGAAGTTTCCTTTTTGTTCTTGTTTTTTTTTTTCCTTTTCTTAAATTTCTCTCCACAGCCTGCTTTCTTAAGGTATAAAAGGATAACATGGACATTGTTTCAGTTAAGTTCATAGAACCTAGGGTTCTTAAGGTGGATGCCAAGAACATGGGCTGTTTGAATAAGGTCATTTAGCTTTCTCTGCCTCTTTGACTCTAATCTTTAAATTCCCGTTATCACATTGTTTTAAAGCATAGTACCGAGAAGGAAATCTGGTAGGTAGAAACCCATAAGCTAATTTGGTGGTTATATATAATATATAATTGCAACATTCAATGAATACTTTCTTTTTAAAATAGGGAGTTGAAAGAATTTGAAGCCACTTTTGGTGAGATGCCAATACCTTTTCTTAAATAAAAATTTTTTGTTTTGTTATTACAATAATGAGGAAAACTTCCATCAGTATAAAACAACATAATGACAAAAGTAAGCAGCCAACTCCTACCACCAAGAAATGACTGCTGTTAATATTTTGGTGAATATACTTACAGAAATTTATCTATGAATATAGAAGTATTTATATACAAAATTTTAAATAAATTGGTTTACACTATATATGGTGGTCTTTTTTTTAATGCAACAATATGTTTTGTACATCTCTGCACGGGAGTTGGAAAAGACATGCGTAATCATACGTGGTCATTTTACTGACTGCATAAAATTCTCATTCTTTAGAGGCCCACACTTTAACCACTCTTTTGGTGACCTTTTAGATTGTTTCTAGTTTTCTTTTCTTATAGATTGATGTGTCGATCAACCCTCTACTTATTGCATTCTTGTTTATTCTCAGACATGTAACTGCTTGGTCAAAGATTATACACATTTTAAATGTTGATACATGTGGCTTACCTGTCCTATAAAGACTACTAATTTATACCCCTGCCTAAAGTCCACGAGAGTCCCGTTTTCTGTACCCTCGGAAACTGAGTTTTGTTAATCTTTTTTTTAATGTGCATGTAACTTTTTTCCCAAAATTTATTTATTTATTTTAAATTGACAGATAAAATTGTATGTTGTGCATAGCATGTTTTGAAGTATATATACATTGTAGAATGGTTAAATCTAACTAATTAAGATATGCATTACCTCACATAGATATCATTTTTGTGATGAAAATATTTAACATCCACTCTCTTAGCTTTCTTAGCATTTTCTTAAGAATACTATATATTATCGTTAACTATAGTCCCCATGCTGTACCATAGATCTCTTGAACTTATTCCTTCTAACGGTAATTTTGTATTCTTTGACCAACATCTCTGCAACACCCTGGGCCCCCCCTCCCAACTGCCCAGCCTCTGGTAACCACCATTCTCTTCTCTACCTCTGCAAGATCAACTTTTTTAGATTCCATGTATGAGTGAGATCATGTGGTATTTATCTTTCTATGGCTGGCTTATTTCACTTAACATTGTGTCTCCCAGGTTCATCCGTGTTGTCACAAATGGCACGATTTCCTTCTTTTTTATGGCTGAATTGTATCCATTGTGTATATACACACACCACATTTTCTTACCATCCATTGATGGACACTTAGGTTGATTCCATGTCTTGGCTGCTGTGAATAATACTGCAGTAAACATAGGAGTGCAGATATCGCCTTAACAATATGATTGCTCCATCATATGGTAGTTCTATTTTTAAGCTTTTGAGGAACCTCTATACTGTTTTCCATACTGGCGGTACTAGTTTACATTCCCACGAACAGTATGCAAGGGTTCATTTTTCTCCACATCCTCACCAACATCTGTTATCTTTTGTGTTTTTGATAATAGCCATTCTAACAGGAGTGAGGTGATACCTCATTGTGGTTTTAATTTGCATTTCCCTGATGATTAGTGATGTTGAGCATTTTTTCATATACCCATTGGTCATTTGTATGTCTTCTTTTGAGACATGTCTATTAAGGTCTTTTGTCCATTTTTTAATTGGGTTATTTGTTTTTTTGCTATTGAGTTTGAGTCATAAATTTTGGATATTAACCCCTTATCAGATGTATAGTTTGCAGATATTTTCTTCCATTCTGTAGGTTGTCTCTTCACTCTGTTGATTGTTTTCTTTGCTTTTTAGTTTGATGTGATCCCGTTTGTCTATTTGTGCTTTTGTTGCCTGTGTTTTGGGATTCATATCCAAAAATCATTGCCCAGACCAATGTCATGAAACTTTCCCTATGTTTTCTTCTGGTAGTATCAGTTTCAGTTCTTACATTTAAGTCTTTAATCCATTTTGAGTTGATTTTTGTAGGTGATGGGAGATAAGGGTCTAATTTCATTCTTCTGCATGTGGATATCCAGTTCTCCCAACACCAGTTATTGAAGAGGCTGTCCTTTCCCATTGTTTGTTCTTGGCACCTTTGTTGAAAATCAGTTGACTGTAAGTGTGTAGATTTATTTCCGGGCTCTGTTCTGTTCCGTTGGTCTGTGTGTGTTTTTAATGCCAGTGTCATGCTGTTCTGGTTACTGTAGCTTTGTAGTACAATTTGAATTAGGTAGTGTGATGCTTCTAGCTTTGTGTTTTTACTCAAGATTGCTTTGGCTATTCAGGGTCTTTTGTGCTTCTATATAAATTTTAGGATTTTTTTTTTCTATTTCTGTGAAAAATGTCATTGGTATTTTCATAGGAATTGCATTGAATCTGTAGATTGCTTTGGGTAGTATGGACGTTTTAACAGTATTAACTTTTTAAATCCATAAATCTTTCCATTTATTTGTGTTGTCTTCACTTTCATCAGTGTTTTATAGTTTTCAATGTAGAAATCTTTCACCTCCTTAGTTATGTTTATTCCTAAGTATTTTATTGTTATCTTGTAGCTATTGTAAATGGGATTGTTTTCTTGATTTCTTTTTCAGATAGTTTGCTGTTATGGTACAGAAACGCTACTGATTTTTGTGTGTTGATTTTGTGTCCTGCAGCTTTACTGACTTTGTTTATTCATTCTAACAGTTTTTTGGTAGAGTCTTTAGGGCTTCTGCAAGCAGGGACAGTTTAACTTCTTTCCAATTTGATTGGTTGAAGCCTGCGGCTGCTAAGGCCTACCTGCTACTGGGAGTTTCCAAAGCCCAGGAATGTGTAGTTGGCCGGTGGTGATGTGGACCAGAGGTGAAGTCTATGGCACAGGGGCCGTAGGTGTCGCCCTGGTGCTGGGACAGGTCTGGAGGCTCAGTCTCTGGGTACTGGTTAGAGTCAGGGGCCATGCAGGGTCTGCCTGGTGCTGGGTGTTACTGTGGTGGGCCTGGTGTTAGGGTCCAAGGCAACATCCTATGCTCACTTCCCTCTTTTTCCCCCAAGTGGATGGTATCTCTCTCCACATGTGCTGCCTAGGCATGGGGAGGGGTGACACAGGTAATGTAAAACTGTCCTTTCTACCCTCTTCGATGCGTTTTTTTTCTCATTGTTGCACTATGATCAGTACTGTGATCTCTCACCGGTTTTTATTAGCTCTGGGAAGGTATTTTCATGCATGGATAGTTGTTCAACTTAGTGTTTCTGCAGGGGACGATCACTGGAGAGTCCTATTCCACCATCTTGCTCCATGTTCTTCTGTATGTAACTTGTTGAACTTTTTAATCTTCACCAATCAAATGGGAGAAAAAAATCGTATTTTTTCCTGAGATAGCAAGCTTTTTGATTGGAATATACCTTTTATGTTTTCAAAGACATGTTTCATTTGATACTCTTACTAACTAAAGAATTTTCTTATTGAGAACTTACCTGTGGTTGCATAAATGAGACACTGTTGAACTTTAAATGTGATGAACATGTGAAAATATGTTGAGTTCTTTGTTTTGAGGTGTTGCCTTCATTAACTCATTAGAAATATTTAAATGTCATTGGTCAGCTGTTACTGTTTTGAATACCGAAAGTTATCATCCTTAGAGAGCAATACCTTTGTTTTTTATTCCCTTACAGGGGAGTTTGTTTTAAGAATTTCTTAAGATCTTTCAAACATGGGTACCAATTGCAGAATAGTATATATTAATAGAATATGATTTACAAACTTGGATGATAATGTAATATTCTTAAATTATGTGAATTATGTGAGTATGCATTCACATGTAAACATATATATATTGATGTTGAATCTCTTCTGTCCAAAGGATTTTACCAGTTTCTGATGTAAGTGTCATTTCTAACTTCGTGTTTGCTTTAGAGTTTGTCATTCAAATAAGAGTTACTTAAGGAAGATTAGCAGATACTGACTGTCATTGACTATGGTTTGTTCTTGGACTTAATAAAAAACCAGTTAGCCAGATATGGTGGCTCACACCTGCAATTCTAGCACTTTTGGAGGCTGAGGCAGGAGGATCGCTTGAGGCCAGGAGTTTGAGAACAGCCTGGGTACAATATCGAGACCCTGTCTCTACAAAAAATTTTTTAAAATGAGCCAGGTGTGGTGGTGTGTGCCTCTCACTCTAGCTACTCGGGAGGCTGAGGAGGGAGGATTGCTTGAGCCCAGGAGTTTGAGGTTGCAGTACGCTATCACTGCACCACTGCATTCTAGCCTGGGCAACAGAGCAAGACCCTGTCTCCAAAAAAAAAAAAAAAACAAAATAAGGCCAATTAAAAGTCACCTCTTTTTCCTAGGTATAAAATGCATCTTCTTATACAGATTGCCTTAAATGTGGGTGCTTTTCTTTTCACTGCAAGTTAACAGTGTTGACAGTATACCACCAAAGCAGGGACCAAGAGGTCCAACTAGTGTTTTATTCACCAGTTTACGTCTAGTGCCTAATACAATACCTGGCACGTACACAGCAAACACCCACGTTGTTTTCGAAGGAATTAATGGTTGGTATATGGTACCGTCATTGTTAAGTTAGCATTAAGACGTAAATGAAAAGTGCCTTAAATTTGGATAAGAAAACTAGCATCTGTGAGTGTTATACGTACTTAAAACTAGACATGGTAATTATATTGACACTTGCTACCATAACGTTTTATGACATTTTGTTTGGAATTTTGATTTGGACTATACCCCATTTATTTTCTAAATCTGCTTTTTTGTTTGTTTTTGTTGTTGTTAAGGGCAAAGTAAGTATCTAAACTAGGTAGAATACTAGATCTTCTTAAAGAATCCTGTTTATGTTTCTTAGTATAGACATGAGAATATTTTTCACAATTATGTTATTTGAAGACAAGGATAAAATGAATGCCCCCAAATATATATTTTTAATTATAATGGCGATAAGTTGAACTATATTTTAATTGTATGGTTTGGCATTTATTAAAAACAAAAGTAGAGGAATAGATTGCCAGCCCTTGAGAATAATGTCTAAATCTTTGTCCACCATCCTGCCTATTAAGCTTTCCTGACTCCTAAACCAGTTTTTCACAGCCAAACTAAACAGAGAGGACGGAACAATTATCTAATAGATTTAAGCAATGTTTTGGTCTCTTGTTTCATCCACTTTGTTTCCATTGGAATATGGGATTGTAAAGAGTGCATGAGCTATAGTATTTTGGCAGCACTTGCATATTAAAATTTTTAAATTGATTAAATAATCCTCTAGCAGTTTTTATTTGCACTTTAATTTGCCTAGCAACCCATTTCTTAATAAATAGTCCAAAGTTAAATCTAGGCAGACATGAAAGGATATTACTGAGTCTTCATTAGGAGGGTCTAAATTAATGAGGTTTTCCTGGATTTTTCCCTCTGATGTCTTACTGTGGCTAGTGGTATAATCTTGCATTTGTTTTCTAAAATAAACAGAATGTTGGGTTCTTGACTCTCTTTTCTGTGGCAATGCAGGAATTCGCTTATATGGTAGCTTTCATTTTACTGATGAGTTAATTTCTTTAATTGCATGCTTTAAAACCCTGATCCTAAAAATATTCCTAGAAAGTGAGGAGTTAGTAGTAGTAGTTAAAAGAAGTTTTAATTAAAATTAAGATTGTATTATTATTTCTCCTCTTAGCTGCATTTGTGAAAAATTTTATACTGTACTTAAAACAGAAGATTTTAAAACTTTCTTTACATCTTTAATGGGTTGGATTTTGTGCATTTGCAACAGTTTCTTCCTATTTTAGTCATAAAGCTTAAAGTTTAGACTGGCAGGGTAAGTGGTCATTTCATTAGAAAGTTGGGCAGAGGAGAAAAGTTCTGTCTTCATATTCAGCATTTGTGGCAGTAGAATATTCAGTTGCAACTGTTTTACGCTCAGGATGAGAGTATTGTACTACAGTAGGAGGAAAACAAATTGAAGTGCTTGTATGCTGTGTAGATAATAGAGTCCTAGCAAAGCCAACACTCAGGGCTTCCGTAACTGAGTTGGTCTCTTCCAGGGACATTAGTAACTCAGTGTTAAGGGTAGAGTTTTGGAAAGGGGAGGGGAGAACAGTAGCTTTGGGCCATAAATTCTGTAATGAGTTCAGTGCTTAGTGAAACTCCCTAGGGACATCCTTAATCTCTGAATGTCCCAATCCCCTTGAGAAATTTCATTCTTTCCTAACTCTGGAAGCTTTGCCTAGTGTTGCAGAGCTGGGCAAGAGGAGTCTGACTCTTACTGCAGAGTCTAGATCCTCTCTTTAAATAGACATTCAACATGGGAATGTGGCTGAAAACTATTATTTCCTCCCTTACAGCTATGCAGTGACAAATATTGGAATTTCACACAAGCTTTCCTTCTTCAGTTTGTTCAGAGAGGACACCTAGATCAAGGTGAGAATTAAGTGTTTGTGTATGTTAAACCCAGTCAGTCTTGCTTTAAATGTATTTCAGTCTGTTCTAATGTAACGAAGTTTTTCAGTCTGAACGTTCTAGCAGCCATCACTCGAACATTAATTGCTGTCAGTGGGAAAGGATATCCTCCTACGTCTTTTCTGGAGTGCTTGAAACCATCCCACTTCCTTTTTCTTTTACCTTAAGAACTGATTGCTGACACTTGGGAATTATAATCAGATTGCATCAATCTTTATGGAAAGGTTACCAATTAATGCACTGCAAAATATGCATTTCCCTCTAATAGTGTTTCTCTTGGTGTGTCTCGTTCAGTTCAGTGCTTTTAAATACCTCTTAGGTGAATGAATGCTTTGTGTCATGCCCTGATTTAATACATTTAAAAGACTTTATTCATGGCTTTCTTACCTTCAATTCTATGCGGTGGGTGGTGGGTGGAGGGGAATAATTTATTTAACATGAAATCTTCGTGGGATCTTCAGTTGTGTGGCTGTCTTTGGGTACAAGAAGGATGACTGATGACCATGACATATTGTGATATAAGCTCTAAAATGAAGAGTGGAGAGCAGTGAAGATTTTTATGGTGGGCATATACCTGATGAATGTGCTGTGCCCTTTGTGTACACTACTTCGTTTTGTTCTCACAATAGTTCTCTGAAGTTACCTGTAATTACCCCAGTTTAGAGACTGGAAGGGCTCAGCGAGATTGTGAAATTTTTCCTTGGGCATGCAGCTAGTAGATTAAAAACCAATAACAACAAAACCCCTGAAAATCCTGTGCCTTGAAGCCAGATCTCTCTCTAGCTCTAAAATCTATGCTGTCTTTGACAAAGAAAGGTGTTGTTAGCACGGTCTCATTGTTGTAGATGTCAAAATGCCGCACAGAATGAAGATAAAGCTACTTTATCGCCAGCATGGCCACCCCCATTCTCACCATCCTCTTTATTTCCAGTGTTCTTCAGCATCAACTGATGAAGTCTAGGAGTCTGCCAGGGTGTCTGGCTCACCGTGTTCAATACAGCATAGGCTTGTTTAATTTAGCAGAGCTCTAAGATGAAAGGTTCATGGCTGCCAAGTACAAACAGACCTTCTGCGCGATGTTAATTTGGTTAGAGGAGAGAATGCTTGTTTTTCCTTGCTCTGTGCTAATAACGAAGCTGGCACATTTTTTCATGAGTTAAAAGGACTTTGACTTGTTTAAATCAGTGTAATCAAAGGGAAGTGAGCAGTTCTGATAAACATTTTTCTTTGTGCAGTCTTTGGTTAATTCCATTCCGTACCTGCCAGCTAATTGTGAATTGCATGCTCTTTTGTTCTTTCCTCTTTTTATTATGGATTTGGTTTTATGGTTGGCTGCTGTAGGGATTTATTGGTAGGAAAATAAATTATTTCCTTGTTTGAACAGATTGTGTGTTTTTACGACAGATTATCCTGCAGCAAGCAGGGTGATTCAGCCGGGCCCCTGCACCAGAGGTGCTATTATATGACTTTGTGCAGCCATTTTAAAAAATAACAGCTTTATTGAGATACAATTCACATACCCTAAAGTTTTCCCTTTTAAAGTATACAATTCAGTGATCTTTGGTATACTTGCAGAGTTGTGCACCAATCACGACTGTCTAATTCCGGAACACTTTCATCATCCCTAAAAGAAACCCCATACCGATTAGCAGTCACTTTCCATTCTTCCCTGTCTCTGGCCTCTGGCAGCCACTAATCTACTTTCTCTCTGTGTGGATTTACCCATTCTGGACAGACTGCATGAATAGGATCATACAATTTGTGACCTTTTACGTCTGGCTTCTTTTACTTAGCATGGGGTTGAGGTGCATCTATGTTGTAGCTTGTATCAAAACTTCATTCCTTTTTGTTGCATAATACTATTCTATGGTATGGATATACCGTATTTTGTTCACTCATGATGGTCATTTGGGTGGTTTCCACTTTTTAGCTATTATGAATCATGCTGCTGTGAACATTTGTGTATAAGTTTTTGAATGGATATATGTTTTTATTTCTTTTGAGTATATACCTAGAAGTGGAATTGCTAGGTTGTATGTTAACTCTGTGTTTAACTTTTTGGGGAACTGCCAGACTGTTTTCCAAAGTGGCTGCACCTTTTACATTCCCATCAGCAACGTTTGAGGGTTCCAGTTTTCTCTCCATCTTTGCCAACACTTTTCCATGTTTGCTTGTTTTTCATAGTAGCCATCCTAATGGGTGTGAAGAGGTATCTCGTTTTGATTTGCATTTGCCTGACGTCTTAATGATATTGATCATCTTTTCATGTGCTTGTTAGCCATTGCATATCTTCTTTAGAGAGATACCTATTCAACTTCTTTGCCCATTTTAAAAATTGGGTTGTCTTTTTACTGTAGAGTTTTAACAGTTCTTTATATGTTCTGGATATATACACACATACATCTGTCTTTATCATGTATTGATGTGATACATCTAAATTATAAAATATTTTCCCCATTCTTTGGATTAGTCTTCATTTTCTTGATGTTCTTTGAAGCAAATAGTTTTTAATTTTGATGGAGTCTAATTTACCAATTTGGTGTAGTTGCTTGTGCAGTTTTCTTTCTGTTTGAAATTTTCTGAAAGTTAAAAAATCATACCTTATTTCTAGACATCTCCCATTTTAAAATTTTGTACAAAATTAAATGGTCACTTGGTTAACTATACAATGGGTTAGTGGTATTAACATCTTCTGAGTCTTCGAATATTCTCACTAATTCTATGTGAGAAGACTAAGTTTCCTAACTGACACTCAATGTGCTTTTTTTCTTCTTAAATCAGAAAGATGTCTTTCAGCATTCTGCCTACCTTATAATGCATGCATCATTCTGTGAACATTTGTAAGTGTCTGATATGTACTAATTGTTTGGCAGGGCTTGGGGATCCAGAGGTAAGAGGAATGTGGTCCTATCCTTAAGGAGCAAGAGCTCGCATGCCATGCTAGAAGCTTCCATAGAGGATAGTGGAAGTACACAGAAGGGTGGAGGGGTACTCTCCTCTATGTGGGTGAGAATGCCTCATGGAAGAGTTGCCACTGGTGCTCAGTCTACAAAGGGTAGGTGATCAGAACTTTCTGTTATGGTCTGCGATTCTCTCTTGCAGTTACTTGTTGCTGTGTATGCCCTGTACGCTGGCACCAGGTATCTCACAGCAGCCATATTTAGGATTGTTGCTGCAATAAAATGTAGACACAGGTGTGATGACTTTGATGCCTAGAAGCGAGCCTAAAGAAAACCACTCTTCTTTGCCTTCTTCAGGTTTTCCAAGCTTTCAGAGAGAAAAACGTCCTGCTTACCAATCCGTTCAGCGTGGTGTGTGCATGTGTGTGTGTGTTTAAGCCCAATCCCAAGTAGTTCTGTCTAGCTAGGACATAAAAAAATGTGAAGCAAGGAGTAACCGTTACTCGACTGCAGAGCAGGATTGATTATAGACAGTTGGATGTGTCTTGTTAAGAGATTTAGATTTTGTCCTCAGTGATGGAGAGCCACTGAAGAGTCCAGACCAGGGGGTGAGGTGGTCACTCTGGTTACTATGCTGTGGACACTGGACGTGAGGGGCAGCACTGGAGACAGGCGACCCGTCGGGCTGTTGTGTTAATCCAGGTGAGAGTTGCTGAGGGCCTGAACTAGGGCACTGGTGGTAGAGTGGGAAAGTCAGAGGCTGGAAATGTTGAGGGGGTACTGGTCAGGACTCCTGGCTGCAGTTAACAGAAACCTCACTCATACTATCTTACGTTCAAAGGGGGATTCATTGGAAGATTCCTGGAGAAGGCCACAAAAGGAATGAAATGCAGTAACCAGGACAACTTTGGGGACTTCAGGGATTAGAAGTGGTACTCATTATCATGGGGCACGGGTCATCCTCACACTCTCCAATCAAGAGGAGGGAAAGGGCTTCTCACTCCCAGCTTTGGTTTTTAAAATTCCAGGGCTCTCCCTCCCTCCCTCCCTCTCTCCCTCTCTCTCTCCCTCCCTCCCTCCCTCCCTCCCTCTCTCTCTCCCTCCCTCCCTCCCTCTCTCCCTCTCTCCCTCTCTCTCTCCCTCCCTCCCTCTCTCTCCCTCACTCTCTCCCTCTCTCTCCCTCACTCTCTCCCTCTCTCTCCCTCTCTCTTATTGCCCAGGCTTTAGTGCAGTGGTGCAATCATAGCTCACTGTAGCTTCAAACTGCTGGGCTCAGGCAGTCCTCCCAGCTCAGCCTCCTGGGTAGCTGGTAGTACAGACACATGCCATCACTCTTATGTTGCCCAGTCTGGTCACAAACTCCTGGCCTCAAGCCATCCACCCACCTTAGCCTCTGAAAGTGCTAGAATTATAAGTGTGAGCCACCACACCCAGCTTCAGGAGCACTCTTGGCCTGCCCTGGGGTCTTTGTTGGAAGCTCTCCACCCCCATCACACTGAGAGTTTCCAGAGGTGGGGAAGGGTGGTTCTGGCAGAGCCATCTGTGCTTGTCTACTCTGTGAATACCTGCTGGACCCAGAGATTGAGAAACTGAGGAAGAGGGGAAAGGTCAGGAATGCCTCTCACGTTTGTGGCTTTGGTAACCCTCAACAGCACTGTTTCTGCCAAAGAACAGGGTTCAGGGGTGAGCAGGCTGCGTGCAGCAAGTAAACTGAGTTCAGTTTTAGATCAGCTTAGTCGGGGACATGGGGGTACTCACGGTTTGTATGTTACATATTTTTGTGATTATTTGATTGACTTGGCATCCCTCACTACTAGAAGCCCTGAGAGAATAGGGACTATTTTCTTTGCTGTGACTCCAGAGCCTATGCAGACTGTACGTGGCTCATATTAGGTATTCAGTCAGTATGTATGAATGGATGGATGGAGGTGGCCATGTGCAGCCGGCAGTTGGATGGATTGTTTGGGCCTCAGATGAGGACAGGAAATACAGATGTAGGAGTTACCAGTGTAAGGCTAGATGGTTGACAGACCTTGAGAGTTATTCTTATTGGCAAAGGAACATTTATAAAAGTTCAGATATGGTGTAGTCCTGTAATTTTCATGCCCAGTTAATGAACTTATGCTTTTTTTTTCTTTTTTGCCCTTTCTAGTATTTAATACCAGGAATTATCTGCTGACAATCCTGCCAGTGATTTTTTTAAAAAAAATTTGACAGATTTGAATTAGACTTGGGATAGATAGGGAAATAAAGGTGATAAAGACGGAGAGATTCTATTTCCTTTTAAGAATAACTGACTCATAGGATGAAACCTTGGATATGATTTCGGATCACTCCTGTAAACTCTCAAAGGAGATGTTTATAAAAACACTTGGAACAATACAGATTGTACTAAGAAAATGTGCTTTGATCAACTCTGGAGATACAAAGCAGGAAACTTAATAAATCAAGTCCTATTTGTGAATGGAAAGGACTGGAAGTTCACCTTAAAAGTAAGAATTCAGTTCGCATCAAGACTTAAATTTCGTATTCTAAATAGCAGATGTTAACTTAGTTTCATCTTTTATATAAAAATAAAATGAATTGCAGATTTCGAATCTTGGCATCTTGAAATCTGACTCCTGATTCCAGTTTCTTAATAACCTTTGGAACACTGGTCTAGAAATGGAATTTGACTTTGGTTTTTTCACCCTTTAATTTTGAGGTGAGTGTGCTTCCAACTCTGGCTTCCCTCCGTATTCAGGAAAACCAAACCATTGGTAGCTTGGATCTGCTATAATTTTTTAAATTTAAACACTAGAAAAGTATAGTTGTGTTTATATAAAGAGTAATATTATGTTCACACTTGGGAAAGGTGGCTTGATTGCTGTTTGACTTTTAAGGCAGAAATATAATTGTGTTACTTTTGTAGATTAAACGGTCTTGTCCTGCCACTTTGCCACATGACAAGATACTGTAGTAAACTGCATATATTTTTATTAATAGTTTATTTGTTTATTGCCTGGATTCCTTTTTTCCCTGCACTAGAGATCTGAGCCTTTTATTTATTTATTTATTTAATATTTCACCAAAGAACTTTCATTAAATTTGGCTCCAAATCTTTTAGCACTGTGGTCCCCAACCGCCAGGCTGTGGACTGGTACTGGTCCATGGGTTGTTAGGGACCTGGCTGCCAGCTACACGTCCCCCTGTCTGCTGGTCCGTGAAAAAATTGTCTTCTGTGAATCTAGTCCTTGGTGCCAAAAAGATTGGGGACCATTGTAATTTAGCAAGGTGTAATTTAATAGAGCATTTCTCTCTAGTAAGTCAAATTGAGTTATAGCGTCTCAGCTTTTTAAATTACTGTAAAGATACATAGATTAAAATGATTTTTTAAAAAAATTCAGATCATTTTTATTTGAATTGTAGATTAATGTTTGTTCTTTCAGATGGAGTTTGGACAAATATCTAATAGACTAAGACTTTGTGTATTCTGAATTTTACCAAAACTCCTCCAAGACTGGGAGAGAGAATATGTTTTGGATTTAAGGATGAGATCAAATCATTGATTTGAGTCCTGCATAGGTTAGTTAAGTGATTACATGGAAAATTTCTATGCCAAGATCCCAGACCCCTGCAAATTATATATCACTTTTGATATCAATTATAGAGCTGAAATGAAAGAATGTTGACTTCTGGAGGCAGCCCTTATCAGCTCCTGAAAAGAATAATTAAAATGTATCTGATATATTATAGCTTATTCTGTTTTCTGCAATGATTTTATACTTTAAGAAGTAATCAGCTTTGTTCTTTACTAATTAATTCTTCAAAGGCAGTGTCACTGAAAATAAGAAAGTTCACAGCCTAGATGTCAGGGAGGGAATAAGCATCTCCTACAGATGGTGGTCATCCCATGGCCCTGATGAGCGAGGCCTGACTCCCTTGTACAGTTTGTCTCTGGGCTTGTCAGGTCACCCCTATTGCACTGCTTAAAATGACAAGATTGCTTTCACATATGCAGTATTTCTATTTATTTAATTTTTGGATTTTTCAGGGGCTGATAAATATAATTAAAAAAGGAGCATTAAGTGTAGTGAGGGGAGGGTGAATCCAAATGTTTGTCTAGATTTAGTCTAAGGGAAGAATTTGTCGGAACATGGAAATATAAAACAGTTGAAACATACTTCTGTTTAAATGTGTGTAGAATTTAGGCTGATGTGTTGCCTAGCAGATATAAGGAATTCAATAAGTGATTCTAAGTAATATGTATATATTTTGTGTGTAAATAGACATTTCTCATGTGCTTTGACCGTAGTTTCTGTAGTTTTCAGTAGGTGCAAGATCTTGTTTATGTTCTCTACTGAATAGTCTTTCTTAATGGACAAAGAGAATGCAGAAGCTGTTCAACTAGTTCTTCTGGTTTTTTTGTTTGTTTGTTTGTTTGTTTTACTAATGTACAGTCTGAATTTAAATTTTACTCTATCTCAAAGATGGCAAAATAGCATACGGAAATTCTAAAAGGGTGGGAATTGTGTGGTTTGTAAACTTCTTTTATGGATATGTTATCCGTGAAACCCCAGTATATGAACAGTAAAATAGGGGTTTTGGTCAGGGGGCAGTGGAAAGCTGGCCTGGTGCTCCACCACGACTCCAGGAGCATAATTCAAAAGCCACTGTTCATGCTGTCATTAATGAAATGTAGAATCTTTTTTGGAGGAATGAAGGGTAAATTACTCATTTATGTATGCTCTTTTGTTATAAATTTATACTAATTGTTAGCTTGTATGATAAACACTGCTACCATTTAAAATCAGAATTATTAAAGCCACTTTAAACATGGTCAGGAGTAATAATGGCACGACTGGTTAGGCCACCCCATAGGTCTAAAATAGTCTTGTCATCTTACCAAAGAGACCTTGCCTGACTGCAAGATTCTGGTAGCAAAGGCTGCCTGAAAGCCAGTGCATGGGCGGTAAATCGTTGCATACACCCGGTCCTGCCACTACGTTGTCTCTAAAATTGGCAGTAAAGAATATGCTGTGGTACAGAATGTTGTCTTTGATACCAGTCTTTAGACAATTTACTTAAAAATTCCCAGTTATTATTTTTTAAAATCATTTTGGGTCTGTCTATGTCCTTTTATATTTCCAAGCCAGAAGGACCTCTTGGAGCTAACAGGCTCCATTCTTCTTGCTGTGTTGTGGAGGTATTTTTCTTTATATCTGTTCTGAATTCACTTAGGCTTCAGGAAATACCTCTCATTCTGAAATTCTAAGCTGTTGGGGTACAGTTCTTTAGTCATCGTTAGCATGTATTTTTTAACTTTGTATTTGAAGAATCACCATTTTAGTCTGTCCACAGCCTATTTCTAGGCTGATATTCTTTAGTTGTGTTATGTAAATGCAATGACTAACACCGTACAAACTATTCGAAGAGAAGATGCAGAAGAGCATTGTAATTTGGTACTGACCATTCTGTATGAAATCCAGCACTTACAACAATGCCGGGCATAGAGTACATATGCAGTAAATGTTTGTTTGAATTAATGAATTGCTTTACGGCAGCTTGCGGTTACAATATTTTCAACATGAAGTGACCAAGCATTCAGTTCTGGTAGTTTAGCTAAACATTCAGGCTTCATTTGAAGCCAGTAAACGTCTGCTTATTGTGCAATCTGGGGAGACCAGTTTGTTCACTTTTCCATCCAATAGTAATTTACTTTTACAGTTGTGTTTATGTAGAGTAAAGGTCAAAGGAAAAGGTGTATTTGAAGCAGTTACATCAATTGCTTTGTTGTAGTGAAAGATTTTCAGTAGGCTTATGAAAAAGGGACAATTTGATATTATAAAATTTAGGCAGCTTTTAAAAACAGCTTTATTGAGGTATAATTGATAGGGAATAAACTGCACGTTTAAAGTGTACAATTTAATCAGTTCTGACAAATGTATATACCCATGAAACCATCACCACAGTGTGGGTGATGAACATACCCATCACCTTCCAAAACTTCTTTTGTACCACTCTGTGATCCTCATGCTCCTCTGCTTCTGTCTCCAGGCAACCACTGATCTGCTTTCTATCACAATAGATTCATTTGCCTGTTCTAGGATTTTATATAAGTGAAATCATATCATATGTACTCTTTTTGTTTCGCTTCTTTCACTCAGCATAATTATCATGAGATTTATCCATGTTATTGAGTGCGTCACTAGTTTATTCCTTTTTAGTGCTGAGAAGTATTCCCCTGTACAGATATACCACAATTTTTATATCTGTTCACTGCCAATAGCCATTTGGGTGTTTCCAGTTTTTTTGTCTATTACAAATAAAACCAATCTGAACATTTCTATATAAGCCTTTTTCTGGTTTTGGTATCAAGTCAATGCTGGCCTCATAGAATAAGTTGGGAAGTATTTCTTTCTGTTCAATTTTCTGAAAGAATTTGGGTAGAATTGGTATTTTTTTCCCTTAAATGTTTTTTAGAATTCACCGGTGAAGCCATCTGGATCCAGAGTTTTCTTTAAGGGAAGATTTTAAATTACAAATTCAATTTTTAAATTAAATCTATGGCTATTCAGGTTATCTGTTCCTTCTTGAATGAGTTTAGTAGTATCTTTCAAGGAATTTGTCCATTCCATCTAAGTTATTGAATTTATTGGCATGAAGTTTTTTATGATCCCGTTATCCATTTTATATCTGTAGAATCTATGGTGACACTGCTGTAGAATCTGGTGCATCTCTCATTCCTGATACTGGTAATTTTTGTCTTCTCTCTTTTTTCTTGATCAGCCCAACTGGAGATTTATCAATTTTATTTACCTTCTCAAAGAATCAGCTTTTGGTTTTATTGATTTTTCTCTCTGTATTCTGTTTCATTGATTTTGTCTGCCCTTCATTACTTTCTTCTTTCTGCTTACTCTGTGTGTGTATAATTTTAATTAATTGTTTTTTTCTTTTGTTCAACTTTTCTAATTTTAAGGGTGAAGTATGGTTCTTCTAAGGTCTCAGTTGAAACTGTTTCCTCCCATATGAGCATATGGAGGCTGAGAGAAGTTGAGACAAGCAGTCTTGTCTTAACTATAGCATAGCCTATACCCTTTTTCTTGCAGTGTAATAAATACTGTGGTCGAGGCATTGAGGGTGGCAGGGATGTGCACAGAATGGTGCTTAGTGTGAAGAGTGGGGTAAGAGGCCTCCTTGGAGAAGTTGATGTCTGAGGTCCCTATTTTGCTGAAATCTATGGATAAATCTGTGAGACCAAGCCCAAATTATTAGTTCTTAAAGTTTATTTTATAGTGGCTGCAGATCTCCCCGTTGGTTGCTGTATTGTGAAAAATGAATTAGAATATGCCAGGAGTAATTCTGCGCAGAGCTATTTTTCCCTTGGGTTTAATTGACAAATCTACCTTTTATTTCTGTTAAGACTTTGCAGTGGTCATGGTAACTACAGCTGTAACACTGTTGGCAGGTGTTGCTAGCAAGAGTATGTTGAATAGGAGGAAAACCTGGGGGCGGAATGTGGGGAGATTATTATAAAGATTCACATCAGTATCTCACTGACAACTTAGTCTCACTTAGTAACAAACTATTCTTTAATACAGGTTGTAAGTTAAATATTTTTATCATTAAAAAGACTTAATTCTCTGATTATTTTATAAATGGAGTGAAACCAGCATCTTCTCAGTGTCCATGTTGGAAGTTTGAGATCCTCTCCAATCTGAATCAAGGTACTATATTTAGGGATTTTAAAAAAATACTTAACAGCTGTTTGCTGAGGGGCACTAATGTGGCCAGTGGTCAGCTGTAGGGAAGAAACAAAAGGAAAAAAATGAGGAGTTATTTTCAAACAGCCATAAGAGCAAAGTGTTAGTGTGTATTATTCTTGTTTCTCTTTAAAAGAAAAAGCAACCTGAGCTTTTTTAATCAAAATTTTAAAATTTTCAGTACCTTAATTTGGGAGAGGAGAAAAGAGCAATGGGGACTAAACAGTTAGTTTGTGCCAGGACCAGAACCTGAACCCAGACTCCTGGCTCAGGAAACCTGGGTTTTAATCCTGACTTAACCAAGAGCTTAGCCTCACCTCTTTTATCTGTAAAGTAGAGATGATAGTCGCTCCTTTCTTTTGGTTGTGGGTTAAATGAAAAAATGTGTGTTATCACTCAGTAATGTTTGATA
This sequence comes from Varecia variegata, assembly GCA_028533085.1. NCBI lineage: Eukaryota > Metazoa > Chordata > Mammalia > Primates > Lemuridae > Varecia > Varecia variegata. The sequence continues at coordinate 6,237,713 of CM052448.1, read as the reverse complement.
CTATTTTGGGTATGGAACTATTTTCCCCTTCACAAAGACTCAAGGAAATAATTAAGGGTCATATGCAGATAAGAAGCTACTTAATTTAGAGTTTTTGTGTTTTCTAAAGTGAACCCAACTCACCCACTCCATCTACTTTTTGACGATTTTTTTTTTCTGATTAAAGAAATGCAACTGAATTTCCATGCATTATAGTTGCTTTAAAAACTGTTCACTCTTTGGTGTTAAAGATGGTCTCTTCAGTTTTGTTCTCAAACTTTCTTATGATGTGTCCAGCAAACAATATAGTATTTCCTAATACAAACATCATCTCTCTTGTTACTTGTCTTGACATTTACCTAATAATTGTACAGTATGTGTGTGTATGCTTTTTCCTTTCATGGTAGATACTTTGGAATGTGCAGTTTCCTCTCTTTGGGGGCTTTCTGTTGCTTTTGCTTTAAAGTTAAAGGAGAGTAGTGAGATGGAGAATGTTGAGTGATACAAAGTCTCAGAGCAGAGAGGTCATTTGCAATCAGCCCCCTCTGCCTGGAGTGTCCACTCCTCCCTCTCCAGCCTTCTGTCCTTTGCCTGTCTTATCCTTTAAGTCTTAGCTCCAGCACTTACGTCCTCTGGGATCCCTTCACTGACCCCACCCAACTGTGTCAAAGGCCCTCCCCGTGCCTACCCCCCTGCTCCCACAACACTTGCTCCAGTCTGATATTCTTTACCACACCATGTTGTCATTGTCTGTTTTCTTATCTATCTTCCTAACAAACTTCAAAGTCAGGGAATAGGTCTTGCTCATGGTATCCCAGCACCCCACAAAACTTCTGATTAAAGGTGCTGGGGGAAATTGCATTGAATAGGAAGACTTTCTTCCTATTCAATGGGTTGAGTTCAGAGAATGGTAAGAATATACAATTTATCCCAACAGAGGTCTTTTTTCCTCCATGTTCTAGCCTTTTTCAGTTTTTTTGTCCAATGCCTCCCCCCGCAAAAAAATATCTGAGCTATATGAGTCAGTGAATCTGTTCAGGGAATTCTTTAATGCCATTGACACCCTTTGTGCCTTTACTTGGTGTTCATTAGATCCAGGGACTTTGTAGAATCCTGGAATACACCCATGGATTCCCATTTCTACTGCTGAAATCAGGAGAAACGGAATCTTGCAGCTATGTGTACACTTTGTGTTATACACATTGGCCGGTTGGCTACAAATACAGTCCACTTTTAATGCCTTCACAAAGTTCAGCCAAGCTGCAGTAAGTTAGATGTTGAAATTGAAATTGAAATTTTAAAGAGGCAAGTGGCCTTTGGTTCCCTTATCCTTATGTATTGAGAACTTAGGCTCTGCTGTAGTCAATTAAATGAATGCTTAACTTCCCCCAAGAGAGAAACTGCCTGGTTTCTGGCTACTGAGAGATAGAAACCATGATTTAGTACTGAGGAAAAAATAATGAAGTCTTATGATGAAGTGACATATATATTAAAGTATAATCTACCTCGTTGATAGATGACAATTTCTTTTCAAAGCGTGGTTTTGAACCAAAGTGAAAAAGACTTACAGAAGATAAATTACAAATGGATTTTGATGTAGTGTGGAGAGTTCGTTTAGGTATGAGGCCCTGAACTGAAATCTAGCCAGAAAGACTGAATGCTGCATATTTATTCAGATAGGAAGGACCTATAAAGGCCTACATTGTTTGACTCTCTGGGCCGAGCATATTTTCTCGTTCTTTTCCTTTTCACCATTTCTTAGGGTTTCTAATAGAGACATCAGGGAGCAGCATGATAATAGTCAGTCTCATTTATTCCTGAATCACGTTCATCAGATGCTTCTCCAAAGTAGTGAAAGTGCTGATGAGTAAATAAACTTGATAAGCGAAGCTCATGAAGTAGATTAATGTCTATGTATTTTGCACTCGGGCATAGTCTACTATAGACTATGTGTACTTGTCTATGTATAATAGAATATCATAAAGTTCTATTAGTCTATTAATCTAGCAAGATCTTAGCTTTCAAACATATCTAAGTAAGTCTCAGTACTATTTGAAGACTTCATCATCCGCATTGTTGGGCTTTCACCTACAAATGAAAAAGCATCCCATTTGTCATAAAGAATCTAAACCAAAAAGTGGGAATTGTTTTTGTTTACGTGCAGTTATTTCCAGTAGTGAATTTTTAGAAAGCCAGGTTTTTGAAATGTAAGCTTTGAGAGCCTTAGTAACTTTTATGAGACCTTTTCCTTTAGGATTTAATTAACCCAGGGACTTAGACACCACAGTCCATTTTCACTCGACAGCTATCCCATTCATTGGATAGTCCTCCCAGCCAGGTGGTTTGATCACATCTACATTTTGTTGGCCTGCCATGCTGGAGAAAGTGTAGCTGAGTGTAGTTAATATGCACTCGAACTGAAGAATGTTTACATTTCTGCCTTGTTATCCTTTAAGAACTTAGAGCTGTCAGAATGCTATCAGTGCCTTTTCACTGGTCTGGTCATTAGGGGTAGAGTGAATGGATGGAAGGAAAGAGGCCATCTATTTAAAAAAAAAAAAAAAAAAAAGTGAATGCCCAGAGATTTGATAGCATGGAAGTCAGTAAACTCTCAAAGAGTGAGCAGCGTAATTAAGAATGAAAACTTGAACCCATTATTCCTTTCCTTTGAGTGAAAATTACTGAGTTGGTAGAGGCCTTGGGAAGTTCTCATACCACCCCTCTTGCTTAATTTATTGCCACATTTTAGGTTAGCCCAGAAAAGTCTCTCCTTTCATCTCTGTCTCATAGAATTGTTGATGATATCTTGTATAAAATGTCAGTTGCGAGAAAGCAGTGATGTTTACTTTAAAAATAAAATGTCACAGTTTATATCTTTTGATCTGTCAGGGTCTGAAATACAGTTATGGCTTGATTAGATATATTGTTCTCTTCTGGATACTGTAGATTTGTGAAGTAATAAGACATTGTCCTTTTGTTAATGGAAATTCTAGTTTAGTTATGTTTGAAAAAATGAGTTTTACTGTTGTTATTAAAGTTAGAGTGTTCTCAGAGAGGTAGTTAGAGAAAGTTAAATGCTGTCATTCTGTCTCTTCATACTAAGAACAAAAGCAAATGATCGTGAGGTATTTCAGTGGGTTGAACCTTAAGGTAGAGCTTGCCTTTTTTTACCAGTATTATAAGGAGCACTTTGCCTAGTTGCTATGGAAACAAATTTAAGTTATTGAAAATTACGATGTAGATCTGCTCTGAAAGATAGACGTTGCAAACTAAGAATCTTAATTCTACTCTAACAACTATTTCAAGAACCACTTTTACTGTGCACTTATTATGTGGTAGGTACTATGCTAGAGACCTGGGTAGCAGGTGAAAGGCAGGATTCTCAACCTCAGGGAGCTCCGATTCTCCTGGGGAAATAATAAGCAGACACGTCACTAGAGCAGGACAGTTGGTAGAATGGCAGTGAGTGCCAGGTGCAGTGGGAGTGTTTGCCAGATAAACAGGGAGGGGGGACAAAGGTGGTGTTCCCATTAAGGAAACTGCATAGGTAAGGGCTGAGAGGTGAGGAGTTATTTTAAATCAGTTCTTTTACATCACTGTACTTCTTCTTAGTCATACCACTGGGAAATATTTGGGGGATCTTAAGTTTTTGAATTCATGGGCTGATTGAATATATATTCTGGAATCAGCCTGCAGGCCGCCCCACTGGACTGTGTAACTGCAAGTGAGTTATTTAGCCTCTCCAAACCTCATGGGTTGCTATGAGTATCAAGTGAGAGACCATCTGGAAAGGGCATAGCTCAAAGTTTGACATTTAGTCAGTTCTAAGTAAACATGATTTGCTTTTTGACAACAACAACGTGATCATTGTTCATTCTAGCTTTCTGGTAATTCTGAATGCTTTTGCAAGAGTGAGGGTACTGTGTTTTTAAAATATTTCGCGTGCTTGTTGGATTGCCAATCTTGTTTGTGGTACCCTATTGAATACCTATTATGTGGTTGGCATTGGGCTGGGACTCAGTGTGGAGAAGTATACATAGCTCCTGTCCTTAGGCAGCTTCCAACTTCGTTGAGAATCAAAAGGGACCACTATGAAATAGAGTAAAATCGTATGCCGAACTGTACCATACAGCCGTGTGTACAGGTGTTCAGCACATTGATTAAAGTAGTACAGTTGCTTGCGTGGCCCAGTTACTGTTTTGAAGGGGGTCTAGGCATAGGTTATCAGAGAGAGAACAGAGCCAGAGAGAGCAATTAGACAGAACCAAAGGACCTGAAGACTCAGAAAAAAAAAAAATTAAATAGAAAAAAGATTCTCTGTGTGGTGGACCTGCCGGCCATGGACAGAGCGTTGCCCCTGTAGAGTGCTCCTGGGGCCGCTGCCTGGACTCTCCCTCCCATTCACATCCAGGTCATTGAAATCCTATCATTTTGCAGAGCCACCAAGAGAGGTCAGCCACACATCTGTCATTTTCATTTTAGCACGAAGGGGTTTGTCATACCCTTTCCTGACAGTAGTTTTTGACCAGATATCAGGATGGGAGCACTAGGCACAGAATAGGAGCTGAGCACAGTTAGGGAAGGAGGGATGAATGCACAACTTCATTGTGGTTTCTAACACTCTCCAACAAATACTTTAAGAGCCAATTCTGAATGACTGCCTTAGGCCAACCCCTGTGTGTGCTAGAAACTGGGGATAGATGCACAGGTGAAAACATGACCTCCTCTACTTCAGTGAGCTTAGACTCCTAGGGGCAGGTGCAAATATAAGCAGATAAATGTAATGCACGTGGGGCAGCAGTCGCTGGAGAGGGGGATGCAGGAAGGTCAGTGTACCCAGTGCGAGGTGAGGGGAAAGGACACAATAAGGGTTGTTGGGATCTGTAGAAGACATGCTTACCTTTGTTCTGACACAGCTTTATCATCTTCTGCAGGTGTCTGACCCCAGGTAAGGACAGGAGGGCCCCAAGTTTTTGTTCCAGATATCAGCCAGCCCGGCCTTGTATTCCTACCACCGCTTCTCCACCGGGCACCTTTACTTGAGCGGGTCCAGGCCACAGAAGTAGACTATGGTTCTTGCAGGGTTGGCACTTACAGTGAGCTGAGCTACTTTCTACCCCTGGCTTCAGTCTTTAGACCAGAGTCACATGCTTCTCAGAGCCCCTAATTCAGAAGAACTGCCGGGCCCGATGCTGGATGCGGTGAAGGGAGTAGGATTGGGGTGGGTGAAAAAACATCCAGGAAACTGAGTTATTTATAGCTTTGCATGTCTGTATTGCTGTTTCCTAAACAAAAAAGTGTGTGGAGTTCTCTACCACATGGGAATCTTGAATATTGGAATAAGATGAACTTTGAGCATTCAGGAAAGAGTGTGAGAACTTGAGGTTGAATTTTGTTATAAAGTCAAGTTCATTTAACAACCCCTGATAGAAAATTTCTAAATGCATAAGAGTAACACACTGAATTATGCAGGGAGAGAATTTAGAGCCCATGGACAACATGATCATCGTCCTGGCTGTGTACATGTCAGTTCTTAAAATCTGTATGTGAGAGGTGGCCATGGAAGCAGACTGCTGGGGGACTTGGCCACTTGGTAGAGGTTTAGGGGATAACATTTAAGTCTTGTATCCCGATGAAGTTACTTCTCTCTCCCCTCGGACTGGAGATTCTAGAGGCGTTTTATTTCTATTTTTAAAGATAATAGTCAATTATTTCTGAAAAATATTCAGTATTATTAGAGTCTGAAAAGCTGTGTTTAATGTGAACTTGATGTGCTTACTTACGTGTGTTTATATGTTTTAATCAATGACAACAATAGCAACTTCACTAACAAAGAAAACCTTTCCCTCCTCATCTCTCCTGCCAAATACAGTAGCTTGATATTTGGGAGTTTTAAGGCCAAAAGTGTTAATGTCTGTTATTTACTGGGAGAAAATACGAACCATTCTATAGTAATCTGAAAATTGTATAATTCATTTTAAACTTTGTACCACATTTCTGTCTTATCTCTTTTTCTATTCTTGGCTTGATTTAAATATCACAATTATTAGAAGAAATTATTTGCTCTTTAAAGGATTTGAAGTTTAACTTTCTTAAGGCTTAAATATAATTCCTTCATTGTTTCTTAGCAATTCCTATAAAAATACAATATTATTTTTATACAGGAAGCTGAAAAAGCAGTCTGTTCCAAAGGAAGCCGTTGTGTAGTTCCTTCCTTTCTAAACTTTAAGCTGAATGCTTTTCCTCACTTTGAGTTCAAGGGCTTAGTTTACGTGTATGAAAATAAACTGAACAGCACCTGCCACTTAGTCACAAAAGAGAATATTTTGAAGCTGCTAAGCAAACAGATGTACTCAGTAAGTTTTTGAGATGCTCAAAGCATGTGGTAGAAAAAAAAAATTAAATTTCAAAATGAATAGTATGAGGAAATAATAGTAAGAAGAAAACATAAACCAAAGGGACAGTTTGATCCCTGAATTGTATACATTTTAATTGCAGTATTCATCACTGCGGGTACTATTGAAAATTTGTGCTTTGAAAACTTGTCAACACTTATGTTATAAAATTATTGAGCTTTACCTGTTGACTTGATTGAGGCAGCTATTAATAAGTTCAAATCATTTGGGACAGTCCACTCTAAATACCTGTTTTAATATGGACGGGTTGCTGGAGTCACTGGTTCCTTGTTAAAGACCTTGTTGACACTAATGGAGGAAATGAGACCACCAGGTTATCCATTTTTATTTAGTGTAAATAATTGTGCTTCATTTCCTTAACAACACTGAAGGCTACGTTTATGTACACTACTTTCAAGCCTCTAAATTCACTAGGAAATTATCTAGAAACTCTTGTTTTACTAAGGAATGTTGTCTGGGGAAAAAAATTTAGAGGCCCTGCTAGAAATTATAGACTACTTTGTGTTATGGGTATGAGCTGACAGTATGAAGAATACCAAACACAAATTCCCGTTCTGGCCAGGGAATCATACACGTGGTTCAAGATTTTCATCACAAATGAGCCAAACAGCATCCTAAATTCTGTTACTGATTCAGAATAGGCAGGGAAGAAGGAAACAATAAGGGTCAATGTGGCTTGCTCGTTAATCTCAAAATCATTTTAATGATCCTTCGAGTAGAGCTTGTGTCTTATTTACTCTGCTGCCTTGAAATATGGACTTACTAGAAACTTGAAAACAGCGTCTGGAGAAGTCACAAAGTCTGAGCTGGGCTCACCATTAAAGGGCAAGGCAGGTTTATCTTCAGGAAGGTCCCAGGGCAGAGCCAGACCAGCAGCTTTGAAGCCCTCTTGGACCGGATCCATGCACAGGCCCAAACCGGGTGGCTAGCTCCAGGGTGTGATTTTTGTAGGGAAAGTTTGGCACCTGAGGGCCTGGGTGGGCAAATAAGAAACTGAGAGTGGGTTCTAGAAGAGGTGGCAGCATGTAGTGAAAAAGCTCTGAGACAGGGAGATGGGGTTTGATTCCCAGCTCTGTCAGCAACGAGTTTTGTGATGTTGGACAAATCACTTCACTTCTTTGGACCTCTGCCTCCTCATTTATAAATTGGGGGAGTTGAATCCCATGATCTCAGAGGTCTCAGCCCCTTCTAGCCTCAAAGTGCTGCGATTCCAAGCACTTTACCAGTGTGGCGCTGTGCTTTCCGCTGTGTAGCAGTTACGCCACCCTGCCCAGAATTAGGCTGGAAACTCATTCACAGCAGCTGTCAGTCACCGGGCTGTCCATTTGCCTCTTGGAAATGTCTTCTGTCTTTTTCTTTCTCACTATTGCACATCAGATCAGGCTCTCGTTATATTTGTCAGGATGATTTCCTCACCCTTTTGCCTCCACCATTCCCTGCCCCCAGGCCCCCAAACCTGTCTCTGTTCCCAGTGTGAATCTGTCCTTTCCCACCCCATCCCATCCCATGGTCTCCGTCTCATCTCCCTTAAACACTACTTTCATCATGAGCATTTCCTTGCTTAGAAATCCTCAACCTACCCTATGTGGTTTTTAAGATCCTCTGTAATCTTATCCCACCCTGTCTAAATAAAGTTATTTTCTGTCACTTTCCAATACACCCTGCAACATAACAATGCCAATTTATCATTGTTCATCTAAGCATTCCATGTTTTTTCCTACTTCTGTAACTTACTCATTTTGTTTCTTTCACCCCAAACACCTTTTTTCTCCTCATAGCCTATAAACTTAGGAAATCAAGAGGCAAGAAAAGTAGGTAGCAGAATAAAGTTCTGCAGATTGGACGTGGAGGTGATAGAGGGAGAGGTGGGGTTGACCCTAGAAAGAAGAAAAGAACATTTGGGAGCCAGGAGGGAAGGAGAAGTAGATGTTAAACATATGAGGATTTCAAGTCATAGAGAAAGGAAGTTTTAAGAAGCTCACTGACATCAAGTGGTCTTTCCCTCAATAAAATAGAACCCAAGTTCATCTGCTCAGAGTGATGAGGGGTGCTAGGATCCTGAAGACAGTAGAAGATCCCGCCTTGCTGTGGGCATTGGGGTGGGCATTAACCAGAGGTGAGTAAAGGACTTACTGAGAAACATTGAGAATCCAGTTGAAGTTAATTAACATGAATTCGTGAGAGGCTCAGTGCAGCTTTCTGGATTTGTTTAGCAGTGCTGAGCTTTCGGGATCTGGATGGGCAAACCCAGGTTTGGGTATTGGTATTGCTGAAGTGGCTGTATCCCCTCCACCCGCCGCCAGGTTCTAAACTGGCTACAGAGGCAAGTGAGCGCGGAAGAGGGCTGATGAACCTAGAAAAGGGAGGTGCTAAAGCCTTAGTGAGGTAGCACATCCATCATTCTTCACTCTCCTGTTTCCTCCTTTTTGTCAATTCTCTAAGACCTCCCTGCTCATCTCCTGCTTGCTTCATGGCTTTGCTTCCACACAGTGAACACAGACGCGGTCAGGAGGGAACATCTGCGAGCCCCGCTGCCCCACACGTCCACCTGCCTAGATGTGTATGCACGTGCTCAGCTGTCCCTTCCCACTGTTGGTGGGCGTCCTCAGCTCCCGTCTGAGGCAGTACTGTGCTGGGTGCCATCCTGTCTTCCCTCCTCAAGGGCATTGCTGCACTGATGTGCGTCCTTTGACTCCATCGGTTTTTCCCTGTTCAGTGGCAGGTGTGGAATAGGGGTAGAGAGGGGTTTAATCAGCATTCAGGTTCTGCCCAGCAGGTACAAAGAAGCGGTGGGTAACCATGAAGTGGAAGAGGGGAGAGCCCATATCAAGGGGAGAGGGAAGGTCATGAGGTGGTAGGGTCATTGGCATGGGGACTGCCGTGGGGTTAATGGAAGGTTGGATCCAGAATTTGAGAGAGAGCCGGAAAGCAGGAGGTGGTGATCAGAGGGTGGGTGCATGAAACTGGGATGATGAAGGCGTGTTCTGTTCTTGGCTTAGCGAATGATCATGGGTGAGCAGCTGAGGAAGTATGAGGGCTTGTGAGAGAAGAGCTTCCATGAGGGTAGAGAGCCATAGCAGATTCAAAGCTGAGGGATTTTGGGGAGGAGGCAGGGAGAATAATTTGGAAACAGTGGTGAGCTGGCCCACTTCCAGGCCTAGTAAGTGGTATGAGGAAAAAATCACCACGGCTTGAAAGGGCTGCAGAGGAAGCAGTGTCTTCAAGGTGAGAGCCAGGTTTCCCTGCTTCTGCTCTTACTGCACTGCAGCCCGATCTTAACTTTACAGCAGAAGTCCGATGTTTTCGTTCGCCTCTCTAAGGCCTTTGGGATCCGGCCCCTTGCTGAGTTCGCTGCTACTGCTCCAGGCACTGGCCTTCTTGGTATGCCTAGAACCATGAGGAATATTCTTGCCTCCAGGGCCTTTGCACTTGCTGTTGCCTCTGCCCCCAAGACGGTTTTCCCCAGATACCTTTGTAGATTGCTCCCTCACCTCCTTTGGGTCTTCGTTCAAATGTCTCCTTGGACAGAAATGTCAGGGCTTCTCTGGCCATCCTAACGGAAACGGGCAAGCGTTCACAACCCCCTTTACTGCCCTAGTTTTCTCCATAGCACTTGTTACTATTTGACAGTATCTATTTTACTTATTTACTGATTGGTATATTCCATGAAGGCAGAGATTTCTGTCTGGGTTATCATATCTTTGTTTTTTTCATGCTGCTTTTTCCCTGCGCCTAGAACAGAACTTGGCAAATAGCAGACATTTATAAGTGTTAGTTGAATGTAGAATGAATGAAAAACTGAGAATGAATGAATGAAGAGATCAGCAAACAGATACAGGAGGCATAAAGAAGGAGGAAACAGTGTATTCACAGGTCTTTCAGAATTCAGGATCTAGGGTAGGTGTAGGATGCAATTGTTATTGTGGGAGGTTGAAGTGGAGAGAATGGGATGCTTCCTGTTGTTGAGAAAGTTGAGTTACTGGGACATTGGATAATTAGAAGGAATTACAAACTCCTCTGGAGTCGGGGCTGAAAATGACCTGGAAAACTATGAGTCAGTTCGAGACCAACCTGAGCAGGAGTAAGACCCGGTCTCTACTAAAAATAGAAAAATCGGCTGGGCATTGAGATGTACCCAGCTACTCAGGAGGCTGAGGCAAGAGGATTGCTTGAGCCCAGGAGTTTGAGTTTGTAGTGAGCTACATCACTGCACTCTACCCGAGTCAGAGGAATTTAGGAGAGGTCTGAGTGGTCAGTAGATGACTCTAACAAAAATTGGGAGAAGGAATTGGTTTAAAAAAAAAAAAAAAAGCAAGTCCACAAAGAAAGTAGCAGTTGTGAGGTATAGCCCTCCCCTTATGTCAAGCTTGTTTTTTTCCCAAGTTAGCTAAATGTGAGCTCTGTTAGTAGGTCTCTTGAATTTTTTTAGAATAAAAAATATTATATAGAATTAAAATGTGTTAACACTAGTTTTTAAAAGTCTGTTACTCTGGCATGGGATACCAAGAGACTGTCAGTAAAAACAGTCGCTATGGATTGCTAGTTCCTTTGGATCTTTGGGGTAGAGTACGAGTATTTGCTTTTCAAACTGTCTTACATTCAAAATATAGAGTATGATTTATACTGATATATTTGTGGTTGGAAACTTTAATGTTGCCAAAGTCTTCTCAGTTGACATCTGAATATCTCAATTATGTTTCTGGTAAATTTATTATTTTAAAATGCCCTGCCAGACCATAGTGCTTTACAAAGTTGGCAGCATATTGCTGATGATCTAATTTATTCAAACTTATTGTAAGTGTTCTGAATGTTTCAGTGGACAACTGTTCATTTTATCCATTTGAGGAAGCATTTTAGGTATGCTTTATTACATGGAAGGATTATTTTCTCCTAGCCCAAATAAGCAAAAAATAAAATTTTAAGTATGTATTTTAAATCCCAATTCCCACATTTGTTCTATTTTTAGGTGCCAAGTACCTTCCAGAACATCAGAAAGAGTAGTCCAATTTCAGAGCAGTTCAGTTTCAAATAGGATTTCTTCTGGGTAATAGCTCCTTTGCTGCCCACCCTGGAGGCTGTATTTCATCGTGCTCGGGCTGGGCTGGCTCTAAGCTTCTCTGAGTTTTGCCTTCCAACCTCAGAAATAATGGTTTCACCCATTATTTTCTCCTATTCTCTAGTTTCCTTCAGTTCAGTTTCTTCTCTTTCTGGTCCTTTCAGACCAATAATTTCTAATCTTCAAGGTCTTAGTTTAACACATTGACTGCCACACTAGAAAAAAAATTATTTTCTTTGGGGCTGCAGTGTTTTGTTATGAAAATAGAGTAAAAACTTTGAAAACAAAACAGTCCTTTCTAATTTAATCAAAATTTGTTATTTTTTATTATTTTCTGTGTGTGAGTTATATGCAACTTGAAAAACAGTTCTCACAGCTCCCAAGGTGAAGAGACGTGTGTTACATGTGCTTCATGAGGCCCCGGACTCAAAACTAGTGTGAGTTAAATACAACTCACATGGCAGTTAAGGTGTTAAATATCACCTTGTCAGGGATGTCCTTATATAATAGATTCTTTCTCTAGTCCGTTGGGTCCCTCTGCTGTGTACTGTCATCGTTATGCTTTCCTGTCATGATTTGTTACAGCTTATTGGAATTAATTATATGCTTCATGTCCACGTATCCCTGTAAAATCCATAACTTCCAAGGGGCCACCTTGCTTGTCTTGTTAGTCACTGTATTTTCAGCACCTAGTCCCTGGCACACAGAAAGCTCTGCGCGGATAGTTTTCGACTGAATGAATGAAAGAGTGAGTCCTAGGTCCTTCGTCCTTGCCACCACAGCCGTGACTAGTGACCACTTTTATTTGCAGCACCACTTAATGCGAGTATTTGCAGTACTTGACACAGGTACAGAAAGGATCGGATCTCCTCTGCTGAGAAGGAGTCAAGTCACGGATGTGTTCCCTTCTGTGCTAACAGGGATTGGGAGGGTGACCTCAAATCTCTTTCATATCCCAACTGACCTTACTTGGGATTATTCTACTGAGAGGAAGATCTGGTTCTTGTTACCGAATGTACCTACTGTTTCTTCTATATGGCAATGCCAGGAGGAGGAATTATGAAGTAAATAGGTAAACTTTTGTCAAGTAATGTTTTTTTTTAGTTCTTTCCCCAAATCCTACTACTGCAAGTCTATTAGGATCATATTGCCAAAATTCTAGATTTTTAAGGCAAAGTTCCTTAAAGTTAATCATGTGGTATGTATGTATATGTGGTATCTGGAAGTTTCATACTGTTGTTAGTGAGGATAGTAACGTAGATAAATACTTTGAACAAATAATCATTCAGTAACCCATTTTGCCCAATTTAATGTAGTTTGACAAGAGTTTACTTAGCACCTTGTATAGGTCCTACACCCCTTTTCTTAAACCCTGGAACCTAGCTGCATTTTGGAATAGACATTTTCTAATTAAAAAAAATAATACATGCTACCCAGTGAGGTCTGGGACAACATCCCATAATTGACCATTAATACTTCTGCCTTGAAATAGTCGCATTCAATAGGGTAACTGCACCCTAAATAGCCTCACATCAGTTCAGGCTCTGCTTTTGCTACCACGTGATTCTGGTCAGGTTGGGCCCCAGATGGACTGTGGAGCTTTGGCGTTACCGTGCAGAGACCTGTGGTGTGTACACATTTTGGTGTGGCGATTTCACTGTCCACGCATCCCCCGAGTGTTTCTTTCCCTCCATCCTCAGAGCCACCATTAGGGCAAGCCGCAACTCCGTCACCTGGTCACAGATGCCTCCTACTCGGGCTCCTTGTCTCTTGTTCCTTAGCAATTCATTCTCCAGAGTGATTGTCCTAAAACAAGTTTTATTCATATCACTCATGTGTAAATCCTTCTAGTGGCTTCTTATTGCCCTACAGATAAAGTACACATTTCTTAACTGATCACACAAAACTCATTATGATCTGGGCCTGGTTTACCTCTCAAACCCTTCTTTCGTACGAACGTATTTCCTCTGTTCCACAGTCCCCCTTGCGTATTGGTTATACCTTCTGTCTGAAATAGCCCCTTTATCCTGCCTCCATCCTCACATCCCTTTTCTAACTCATTTATTTTTCAGGTCTCGGATTAGATTTCAATTCCAAGGAAACCTTTCCACCCCTAGTTCTAGATTAAGTACTCTACCTTTGTATTTGGGCAACATCCTGTACTCCTGTTGCATTGTGATATGGTTACATTGCTAATTCTCTAGAGCAAGTGTCTCAACCTCAGTACTAGTGACTTTTTTTACATGCTTAAATACCCTCCTAGGCCTCTGACTCTTGGCCTCTGACGTTTGCCTTGCTTTAGCAGTCAGCTTCTAGACACAGCTCTAAATATCAGATACCAGGTTTCTGCACCTTGGCACTATTGATGTTTGGGGCTGGATAATTTTTTTGTTGTGGGGGTGGTTATTGTAAGCATCATTGTAGGATATTTATTAATAGCAGTAGCCCTGGTCTCTACCCACTAGATGCCAGTAACCCTCTTCTCCCCATTATGACAACCAAAAATGTCTCCAGACGTTGTCAAATGTCCCATGGGGGGCACAGTCAGCCTGGTTGAGATCTGCTGGTCTAGAAGGAAAGCTCTTTGAGGCAGGGCCTGTGCTCATGTGGGTCTTGGTATCCCTACCTTGGCACATGTAGGTCCCTTTAAATGTATGGGATTAAGGTAATGAGTAAAGTGAGAATTAGGGTCCTGGCCAGGAAGGAATGGATGAGTGGACAGAGAGAGAGTCTGGCTCAGCCTCTCATGACAGGGCGTGAGGGGAATATGTATGGCAGGTGATTTGCAAGGGATTGAGGTACCACACATAGTGGGCTCAGACTCTTTGAATGACTCCTCTGTTTGCCCACCTCTACACTGTCTTAATTACTGTGGCTTTATGTATTTATATACTATGCAAGACCCTGTGGTCAGAACCTTGAATGGATGATTATGATTGGAACTTACGGTCTGGGGATAGAATAATAGGGGCCGCACTAGGAAAGTAGGTGGACCTGATTTTGGGAAGGGCTTTGCAGCCGCAGATTAGATCTGCCTGTGGGACCCGTTGGGTCACTGTGTCCTGGTACATACAGCAGTAGGGACTGGGGCTGTGATCTTTCTGCAGTAGTCAGGTTTTCAAAGGGGACCGAGGGGCTCAAGATGTTATTTTTGCCTTCCCCATAAACTCGTATATATGTATTTTTTCCTGGAGATATGTTGATGAACTCTTCTTTAAACTGTTACCCTCTTAAAACCTCACCAGATGCCTCAAACTTCTGTTATATCAGAAAGCCTTTAAAACTAGTTATTACAAACATTCTTTACTTTGCTGTTATAGTCTTCATTTGAAAACGGGTTCTTAGCATTGCCATTCGCCTTTTCAGTTAATGTGGCTGCTTTTTTTTTTTTTTTTAAACTTGAGGCTTCCCCCCCGCCCCACTTTGTACTGAATTGAATAGAAAAAAAAATGAATGCTATTTTTAAATGCCATTATTCTTTTGGAGAAAAGCGTCAATTTAAAATGTTTGTCTAAACTGTAAGGGGTTTCTGTCAACTGCTCCTACTTCTACTAAGCGTGAGTAACATGACTTTTTTTTTAGATTTTGAAGAACAAGAGCAATGTCACGATGCTCCAAATGTATGTCATTGTATTCCTTGTTTCAGTGGCTTTTGAACTCTTATTAAGTAGAACTGAGTTAGTAAGAATCAAATAACTTAGAGAAAATTGGCTAGTGCATAGGTTATTAAGCCTTTATGAAACCTCTGGTGCTTCTGTGGTGTTTGAAAAAGCATTAAAAGAGATGCAGAATGAGAAAAAGGAAAAGCCCTGAAAGCCTATTTTTCTCCCAGATTGGATATGTCTTTATTCTATTTGCAGACTATAAAAGTACTACATGATCATTATAAAAATTTTGCACAATACTGAAGGGTATAGAATAGCACTGCCCAATAGAACTTTCTGCAGTGATGGCAGTGGTCTATTCTGTGCTGTCCAGAACAGTAGCCATTAACCACACGTGGCTTTGAGTACTCGAAATGTGACTAGTGCAACTGTGGAACTGAATTTTGCATTTAATTTAATTTAAATTAATTTATATTTAAGGAGACACATGACACTCAGAGATAGCCAGTTTAGTACGTACACTTCCCCATCTGTCCCTCTTCACCTGCCTCCTGCCCGTGTCCTCTCTGTCTGCTGCCCTGTCCCTTTTTTCTTACCTTCTCCCTCTGTTTCTTTGGCATTTAGCATGCCAGCCTACCTCCACTCTCCCTGCCTGCCCCATTCTTTCTCTTGCTCCCTCTGTGTAAGTGTTATTAATACATATACACATAGGACAGTCTGTTCAGTAGTCAAGTTTTTCATTATATATCGTGGACATTTCCCCTTTCCAGTACGTGTAGATCTAGCTCATTTTTTTCAATTATAGCATAATTTCAGTAGAGTTGAATATGCCAACATTTGTTTAACCCACTGATGGGCAATAGATAGTTTTCAGTTGTTTTTGATTAATGTATTTATTGCATTACACTTTCCTGTTATTTATTAATTTTTTTTTTCCTGTGTTTTCTTTGAGTACATTGCTGGTGTATGCTGGGTTGGGTTGTTCAAAACTGATATCTGCCTTTTCTTTTGTACTTTGGTACCTGTTGGAATTCCTTTAGAACTTCAGATAAAGACCCCACTAGAATCCTTGCCTGCAGCCTAAAAGGTTAAGGTTGGCGTATTAAGGTTGGCAGCCCTTCACTAGTGCAGTGATAATGGTCTAGTTGCTTGCTGCCCACTGTGCTAAGGAGAACGGGACTGGGATGCTACATTAACAGGAATGTTTGCCTGCCGCAGTCTATCTCAGAGAGGTGGGCTGGGTGCACCGGCCTCTACCTTTCCTGAGGCCATCTTGGCAAGGGTGTGTGTAGTGGCAGCTCCAAGCACCCACTGCCCAGCCCCTCCAGAAAGGCCATCTTTGTCTCATGGTCAGAATTCCATTGGGGATAAATACTGTGGGCTCAAGCTGTCTTTTTAGATTTGGAAGAAAATCTTAATTCCTGCCCAAGGTTTAATGGAAATATGACCTGGCAGATACAATGGTCCTGCCAGCCAAAGGGGGCAACTCTGAGGGGCAGCCTCAGGGTTGTTGAGGGTAGCAGCAGGGATGAGTGAGAGTAAGCAGAATTCTTCTCTAGCCAACACCTTCATTTTATCTAATTGGTAATTTTTTATGGTTTCTCCCGGAAATTTTCTAAAAATATTCTGTTAGCACTTATCTAACAAAAACTCTTGAATCTCTTTCTTTTTGGAATAACTTGTTTAATGAAATCTCTTGCTTTTCTTATTTGGCAAATGGTTTTCATGCTCGTACGACTGTTTGAGGTTTATAATATGCTGAGGTCATTTCCATGCTGAGGTCATTTCCAAGTGATGTTCCAAGTGATAATTAAAGATTTTTAATCTTTATCTGAAAAATATTTTTCTTAAGGGCAATGATGTATTTATAGGAAATAATTAAAATAATGCTGCCTGAAAAACAAAGAGTTTGCGGAACACAGAAATCTGAGCTGCCTTCCCCTTCATTAGTTTAGTCATTTCCAGTGCAGAAATCATAACCCTAAATACTGCTTTCAAGGACTAAATTCAAAACCCTGAACTTCTCTGGCTGCTTCAAGAAAAGCTAAAGAGATAACAATGTAATAAGGAATAAAAAGTACATAGTGAGATTTTATTTTACTGATTGAACTTTAAAGAGAAAACTTTGGGAAATTCTTGTAATCCATTGAGATTAGTTTGGGTACCTAGTTTTATAAGAAGTAACTTTAGATACAATACCCTTCTCTAAAAAACAGAGGGTTTTTTTTGTTTGTTTTTGTTTTTTAAAAACTAGTTCATGCTTATAGCCATATTATATATACTGTCATATATCTAGAAGTCCAAATGCCTGTGAAATCCTAAATATTGAAGAAAACAATGCAAAATATAAATATTCATTTCAACCTCTGTTACTTTTAGAGCTAGCCTGTATTATGCCTGTATTAGGGGAAATTTAAAGCTCTGTTATCATTTATTTATCAGAATATTTTTGTGTGTGTGTCAGGACAGTTGGTAGGAATAAATTTTTTTTTTATGTGGAAGTTTGAAGTATAATTAGAAAGTGAAGACAAGCTAGAAATGAAATTTAACATGAGGTTTTAAAATTTTTTAGATAATTATGTTATACTTTTTATGTCATTTCACATAATAGGTACAGGGAACCAGGAATGTGGTAGACAGAATAATAACATTAGTTGCTAACATTATTGACATTTATTGATTTAGCAAAGCTCTGCTGTGCACCCCACATCTATTATCTCTTCAATGCTCTCATCAATCCTGTGAAGTAAGTACTTTTGTTGCCACCGTTTTTAACTGAAGATGCTAAGATGTTGTGGCTTTGAAAGTTTAAGTGGTTTGCCCACCAGCTAGAAAATTTAAGAGCTGGGATTGGAACCCAGGCAGCCTGACAACAGAGGAGGAACCTTTCACCACCACAGTTCTAACTTGACACGGTCTCTCATGAAATACGGGCTGACTACTATGACAATTAGGTGAATACATCAGCCGGGAAACAACCATAACTGAAAATGAAGCCAGTGAGCAATTATTGAATGGTTTCTCAGTGCAAGCATAATTCCAAGCACCTGACATATGTTATTGCATTTGATTTGCACCCCACAAAGGAGATATTATTTACACCCACTTTACAAAGAGGCTTGGTAAGGTTAAGTAACTTGCCCGTAGTCAAGTTGCTTGTAATTTGTGAAGTTGGGATAGTGCACAGTAATGGATTAACATCAATTTAAGAAAGATTTTTATTACTTTATTGCAAGGATTTTCATAGTTCGGTTTAGTTCAGTATTTTAATCGGTGATTACGATGAATATACAAAATACAAAAGGCAAACAAATTTCAGATGACACAAAACTAAATATGTTACAGGATAGAACAATATTCAGAAAGATTTTTTGTTTTGCTTTTTAAACATAAGCAGTACATTTACATGTTGAAATATAGTGATACTAAAAATCCACTCCAGCCTTTGCCAGCAGCCACTCTATCGCACCACCAAACTCAAGCTCACACACAGCCAAGAGCCACCATACTGCTTCCTGTGTCTTTGTCCAGAGTGTCATTTTAGCAAAAGTGAATATATATTCTTCTTTTCCCGTTTTCTAATTCAATGTTTCGCTTAGCAACAACTCTTAGATATTTTTCCATATCAGCATCACCTGGAGAGAGCTTCCTCATTCTTTCTTACAACTGCATAGTACTATCTTGTGTGGATGTATAATATTTTATCCCATCATGACTAGAGTTATTTCTAGTTGTTTGCTGTTAAAAACCATGTGGCAATGAATAATCTTGTACAATATCATTGTTTTAAATTTATTTTTCATTTACGTGTGGTAAAATTCACTGTTTTTGACATAGGTTCTAAGTTTTGGCAAATACATGGAGACATGTAACCACCACCACAGTCAAGATACTTCCATCAACCAAAAATCTCCTTGTTATCTGCCCTCCTTTTTCAGCCACTGGTCTGTTCTCTGTCCCTGTAGCTTTGGCTTTTCCTGGATGCCCAAGTGTTGACGCCCTTGGAGTATATACTTCTTTCACTTAGCACAGTGCATTTGAGATTTAGCCATGTTGCTTCATGTAGTTCATTCCTGTTATTGCTTAGTAGCGTTCTGTTGTATGCATGTGCCGTCATTTTTTATTCCATTCCTCTTAGGTCATTTGGGTTGTTTCCAGTTTTTGGCAATTATGAACAAAGCTGCTATAAACGTTCATACAAAGATGGCAATATCATTTCTTTTAAAAGCAGCCTTGTTGAGGTATTATTTACATACCATAAGAATCACACATTTAAAATTTGGTAATTTTTAGTGCATTTATAGAGTTATGCAACCATCGCTACAATCTATTTTACATTTTCATCACGCCAAAAAGAAACCTTGTACCCATTTATAGTTAATGCCTATTTGCACCCCTGGTCCCAGGATACCACTAATTTATTTTTTGCCTCTATAGATTTGCTTTTTCTGGGAATTTCATACAGGTAGAATCATACAATATGTGGTCGTTGGCATCTGGCTTTTTACTTAGTGTAACTTTTTTG
Organism: Varecia variegata; assembly: GCA_028533085.1. Taxonomy (NCBI): domain Eukaryota; kingdom Metazoa; phylum Chordata; class Mammalia; order Primates; family Lemuridae; genus Varecia; species Varecia variegata. The sequence goes on along the minus strand of CM052448.1, from coordinate 6,218,132 downwards.
AGTTTCATCCATGATGTATCAGTATTTCCTTCCTTTCTGTTGCTGAGTAATATTCCGTTAGGATTTACTACATTTTGTTTGTCCATTCACTAGTTGATGAATATTTAACTTGCTTACAGTTTTTGACTATTTTGAATAATGCTGCTGTGAACATTTGCCTACAAGTCTTTGTGTGGACATTTGTTTTTATTTCTCTAGGGTAAATTCCTAGGAGTGGAATTGCTGGATCATATGGTAAAATTATGTTTGACATTTTAAGAAAATGCCAAACTGTTTTCCAAAGTAGCTATCACTTTACATTGTCACCAGTGCTGTGCGAGGGTTCCTGTTTCTGTACATCCTTGCCAACACTGTTTTTGTTTGTCTTTTTTATTATGGTCATTCTGGTGGCTGCAAAGTAGTATCTCATTGTGGTTTTAATTGCATTTTCCTAATAACTGATGATATTGAGTATCTTTTTGTGTGCTTATTAGGCATTTGTGTGTCTTCTTTAGTAAGATGTTTATTCAAATCTTTTGCCTGTTTTTAAATTGGGGTTTTAATTTTTATTATTGAGTTGTAAGAGTACTTTATATTCTGGATGCAAGTCTTATCCAATATATGATTTGCAAAATGCCACAGAATCCCTTGTTCTTACTAAGGTTCAGTAATTTTGTCTTAAATACTTCTCCATTTGTTATATGCCTTTTATCCATTTCTGGAGTTTTGAAATCGTTGTTTTTGACAATTTTGTCCTATGTTATTACCACCTTTGGCGAGAGGATTTGCTACTATTCTGAAAATCCTACCTGCAGTTTCATTTTGAACATGTAAATTCCCAGAAGACAAATTGCTAGGTCAAAAGGTAAATGCATTTGTAATTTCAATAGATGTTGGCAAATTTTTCTCCATAAAGGTTATATCAATTTATATTCCTTTAATATGTGAAATTTGGCCCAGGCTTGCCAATAGCATATATTATTAAAATTTCAGAATTTTGCCAATACTGTATAAGTGAAAATTCACTTTGATTGGAGAAACCACTGTAATAATAGCTACCTGTATTCTTACATTTAATCATACATTAATCCCATGAGTTTGGATTAATAAACCCCAGTTTATATGTGAGGAATTAGGCTTTATTGAGGTTATACATCTTGCTCATGTTTATGTAACTTATTAGTGATAGTGCTGGGTTTTGTCCCCATGTCTTTCTGACTCCCAAACCTGAGCTCTGAACTGATACCCTTTACTATACTGTCTCTGTTGTGGAAAAGGCTTTTATTGAAAATTCATTTAATACAAATTGAAACTAAATTACTAAAAGTGTCAACAGTAAATGAGGTAATCATAGTTTCTCAGCTGTTCATATCAACCCTAGTTGGAGGACTGGATCCAGTTCTGGGTCTCATAATTAAGAGAATGTAGATAAACTCTTTTTTTAGCTAATTTAGGGTAGCACAACCAGAATTGTTAATAGGTGCAAAAGTTCATGAATGTGAATTTGGCAATGGTTTCTTAGATATAACATCAAAAACACAAGCAGCCAAAGAAAAAAATAGATAAATTGGACTTCATCAAAATTAAAAAATTTTGTGTCAAAGCATATTATCAAGAAAGTGAAAAGTCAACCCACAGAATGAGAGAAAATATTTGTGAATATAATAAGGATCTAGTATCCATTATATATATTTATATATAATACACATTTATATAGAGAAACAGAAAGAACTGTTCCAATTCAACAATAAAAAGATGAGTAACCCTATTTTAAAATGGGAATTTCTCAAAGGAGATAAATAAATGGCCAGTAAGCATGTGAGAAGATACTCAACACTATCAAGTGATTAAACATAGAGTTACCATATAACCCAGTAATTCCACCATCCTAGTGAATGTGAAGTGGTAACGCAGTGCAGTTTTAATCTGCATTTCCCTCCTAGGGTAGCTGTCACTTTAAAAAATTGAAAAAGGTTGAGGACAAATTGGTACCCTAACGTTTTGCTGATTGTAAAATGGTGTAGCCACTGTGTGAACCAGTTGGGCATTTTCTCAAGTGGTTAAACATAGAGTTACCATATGACCCAGTAATTCCACCCATATATATATGCCTAAGATAACTGAAAGCATATAGTCACACAAAATCTTGTACACTAATGTTCATAGTAACATTATTCATAGCAGCCAAAACAATCCAAAGTCCAGTATCTAATGAATGGATAAAGAAAATGTGGTAAATGCGTACAATGGACTACGATTTAAAAAGGAATGAAATACTGATACTTGGTACAACATAGATGAATCTTGAAAACATTATGTTAAGTGAAAGAGGCTACACACAAAAGGCCACATATTCTATGACACAATGTATGTCTCAGACAGGCAAATCCATAGAGACAAAAGTAGATAAGTGGTTGCCAGGGATTGAGGGTAGAGGAAATTAGGAAGTGACTGCTGTGCTGATGGCTACAGGATTTTTTTTAGATGTGATGAAAATGTTCTGGAATTAGAGTGATGGTTGCACACGTTGTGAATATACTAAAAACCACTGAATTGTACACTTTAAAATGGTTAATTTTATGGCATGTGAATTTTATCTCAATAAACAAAAAACACCTTATCCATAACTATAGTACAACTAATAAAATTTTCACAGCTAGTTAAGATTGCTGTTTTATACATCAAATGTATTTAATGCAGAAAACTCTTAAGAATTTTGCAGGACTTTAATAAAATCAGAATAGATTATCTCATATTTAACTAATGGTGTTAGAAACTTATTTATAGTTCTGCCTGCTAAAGTGCTCTTATAAAACTCTGAAGATTTTGTTGTCTCAGAGTACAATATTATTAACACATTTTGCAAGTTAAACAGTAATGAAATAATATCTAAGTTGTAACTTGTATTAACAGACTCCAGAAAACCTTAAAAGACCCAAGCATCTAATTTGAAATGCCCTTGGCATCAACATATTCTTTAAATGTTTTGTGGTAGAGCCTCTCTTATCTGTCCTCCACTTGGCCAGCTTTCTGGATTACCAACCTTCTCCATTCGTTTGTCTCAGGACGTTCTGAATGGTCATGGCCAGGAGGTAATGCTAAAGTCTGGTGTTGTGGTTCTGTTCTCACTAGTTGAGTTGTATGCTAACAAAAAGTCAGCTGCGTTTGTTCCTAAATCTGTTTATGCCATGAGTAGTAATTTAATGAAATATTGTGTAAACTGATCAAATACAAGCATAAAAAGTTACATGTTTAGAAACGCAAAGGCATGTTTCTTAAATGTTACTATTGAATCAAATGTGAGAGAAAAACTTAAAAAGTGGGGTTAAAAATTGTAAAAATGTGGATGCATTCTGTAATCAAAAATCCTTTCTAGTTTTCTTCCACTTTAAAGTGTAGTTTAAAGAAACTACAAATCATAGACAGTGATGGTTTATGCCAGAGGGCCAGCAGGTACACAGAGAGACAAGAGGTGGCCTTGAGCCTATATCAGAATGCTGGCAAGTGAATTGACATTTATGCACTCTAATTAAAAAGACAGTTTTTTAAGATGTGTATCATTTTTAGTGACTCGTAACTAAATTTTTCAGTTTACCAACTAACTGGCATGGTTAGTGTTAGAGTTTCTCATTATGGAAAAAATAAATACTAAAGAACCAAATTACAAGTTAGAGGATTTATGGTCCCAGTACTGCTGCTTAACTGGTCAGGATATCTTGGACAAGTAGAACAAATTTCATTTTTTTCCCATGTATTTTAAATTTCAATTTAAATTCTGTTCATTTCCAATATTAAGAATAAAAAGCATGCAAATAAAAAGAAGAAACTTCCTTCTTTTTAGTTTCCTTTTCTCTTTCCCTTTCTGTCTCTGTCTTCCCCGTTCTCTTCCTGCCTTAGAGAACTTGGAAATAGGAAGAGTACAATGTATTTTTTATCTGTTAAATAAAACATTTGTTTAATCTGTTTATAAATATTTACTTCTTAGCATTTAAATCGAATGCTAATTGTGATTCAGCAAAATTAGAGTTTGTTTTTAACCCAATATTTGCTAAATATGGAAATCATCACAGCTTAAAATTAATCCTCTAATCAATTCTTATTCTCTGAGACTCATTCATTATGAATAAACTTGGAAAACACAGTTGTTCAATCTAAAAAGACTTGGGTTTTAGCCATTTTACTTGGAGAACAAATAACATTTTCTAATTCTTTGTCTTTTTATGTAGTAATTTAAAAGCCACATGTGTTTTAAACTTTTACTAATTCAAATTTTACTTATAGATGGATCTTAATGAATATTTCTGAAATACTGTTTACTTAAGTATTAGTTATAGTACTTACTAAAAATGCATCATTTTGGAAGGTGAATATGCAGTTTGCTGTGTTATGGTCATTTGAAACTTACTCATTTTAGTAAGCAAGTTGAAAAATAAATCATGACATTGGCATTCTCAGAACTCTAAGAGCCACTTCCCGCATAGAAGGACTGTTACATAACTTTCTATATGGTGTATTGTCATTATTTGGTATATTTTTAGTACATTTTTACCATATACTTAATGGCTCTGCATAAAAACCCAACTGCTACAAATAAAAATCCTGCTTAGAAGTTGTTTAATTGAAAGAGTTGTAATCTAGTATAAGAAAGATGTCCTGTTTATATGTAGTACATCTACGACTATAGATGTCATTTTCTGTCTGAAGTTTAATTCCAGTCACACTTTCAGCAGAACAAAATGAGTGTTTGCTTCGTCTGCCGTGAAGCTCTTGTTAAGTACTAAAGTGTTGTAACTGCCTGTGTGACAAGGTCTTGACCTCCTGGAGAACAGGAAGAACAGGGATTGTGACCGATTCATCTTTGGAATCCCAGTGTCTAGCACAATGCCTATAACGTGGGCCATCAGTATGGATGTCAGGATTTGTACCAGGGGACCTCTTCACAGCTTCGTGGCTCTCTGCCCTGTCGCCTCCCCTCCCCCAGCAACATCTGTCTCTCCCAGTTATTTGTTCCAATTTATTTGCGTTTTGGTACATACATGTCATATTATTGTGAAAGGAATATGGGCCCTGAAGTTGGAAACCTGACTTTGATGTTAGTCTCTCAAGTTTGCTTAATCTTTCCAAGCCTCGATTTTCTCATCTATAAAATGGGAATAATGATATCCACAGAGATATCATTTCAGGGCAAAATTAGGGAAAACCTAGATTAGATTTAGTGCCAGGCTGGGTAAATAGTCTTTGTTTTTCTTCTTTTCAGTTGTCTTTCCCATTTTTTAAGTTAGGAAACTGGGTCTTGGCTGGATGAGGTGGCTCACACCTGTAATCCTAGCACTTTAGTAGGTCAGGGTGGGAGGATCGCTTGAGGCCAGGAGTTCGAGCCCAGCCTGGGCAATATCAAGACTCCCCCCTGTACCCCGTGTCTCTACAAAAAATAGAAAAATTAGCTGGGTTTGGCACTTGCCTGTAGTTCCAGCTGCTCAGGAGGCTAAGGCAGGAGGATCATTTGAGCCCAGGAGTTGGAGGTTGCAGTGAGCTATGAATGTCACTGCACTTCAGCCTGGGCAACAGAGCAAGACCCTGTCTCCAATAAAAATAGGAAACTGGGTCTCTGAGAGGTTAAGTGATTTGGATTTGCCTGGCCTGGAGTCAAATAACTCTCTCTCTAGCCACATTCTTTTTGCAGAGCTCCTGCCTTGAGGGCCTGTAGTTTCTCTGAGTGGACACTCCTTGTCTGCCCCTCACTACTCACTACTTAGCACGGTGTTAATGATACCTTAACAACTGCCCAAATCTGGAAACCTCAACCACTCTCAATTCTTTTTTTTTTTTTTTTTTAAGAGACAAGGTCTCGAACGCCTGGCCTCTCAGAGTGTTGGGATTACAGGCACGAGCAATCGTGCCAGCCAATTCTTTAATCTCCTTTACCTTTCAAATGGGCTAGTCATCAAGCCTTGACATTTTGCCTCTTAAATAGTAAGTCATGCACTGTATAATGACGTTTCAGTCAATGATGGACTGCATATGTGATGGTGATCCCCTAAGATTGTAACACTATATTTTTACTATATGTGTCTACATTTAGATACGTTTTTAGATACACAGATACTTATTGTATTATAGTTGCCTACAGTGTTCAGTATAGTAACACATGGTGTGCAGCTTTGTAGCCTGGGTACAACCGGCCTTACCATCTAGGTTTGTATAAATAGATGCTAAGATGTTCGCACAACAAAATGGTCTAACAGTGCACTTCTCAGAACGTATCCCCATCAATAAGCCTGACTGTATTTGAATTCATTCCCTTTTCTGTATTTCCACTGTCTTAGTTCCTCAGCGTTTTAGCGTGAGACTTTGTATCAGTAACTGGTTCTGCTGCCATTATCTTTGTGATGTGATTAGCTTTATACTTTACAGTTTTTTACCGTCCACATTCCTTCACAGTTGTGCTTTACCACACCAGCCTTATCTTGTACCCCTCTGTTGTGCCCTGTCTACACTGGCCCGCCAGACTTTTTGCTGTTAGGCGATCTTTGTGCTGCTTTCCTTTTACTAATGAGAAAACCTCTGTGCCTGGCAAACTCCTACTCATCCTTGAAGACTTTCCTAACATACCCAGATGCAATTAGACATTTAAGTCTTTAGGTTCCTATAGCACCTTATACCTACTTATAGTCTACTGTTTTTCAGATACACTGTAATAACTTGTTTCTGATCTCTCTTCCCACTCACGGGGCAAATGATTTATCTTCTCTATAAAATAAGGGGTTCCACTAGATCAGTGATTCTCAACGCCTGCTACGCATTAGAATCAGTCTATCCTAGACCACCTGTAGCAGAATCCCTCAAGATCCTCCTTCCCAACCCCACCCATCAGGGATTTTTTTAAAACCTCCCCAAATGGTTATCATATCGTGAGGAGAGTTGAGAAGCACTTGTACTAGACATTGGTTCTAAGATACCTTTCAGCGAAAATATTGTGATTCTATGAATTTATGCAGTCTTTTAAAATATAAGAGATTCAAGTAATAAACTAGGAATTAAATTACAAAATGGAATTAAAAAACTTTTCATGATGAGTTAATAAAAATTTTATGTCCCAGTAGTGAAATAATATTTGTGTAGAAACATAGTTTTAGAACTCTGGTTCTGTCCTAATTGTTAAGATTGAACATGGACAGATTGGATGAAGTGTTCTCTGTGATTCATTTTTTTCCCTGATTGCAAAATTGGGAGGTGAATTTTATTCATGTAAAAACATAGATTTGATAATGAGTTCTTGATACCCTTAAGAAATTTCATTTAGAAGAGAATAATACAGAAATGGCAGTACATTATTAAGAAAATATTTTCATATATGCAAGTTGATAGGATTTTGTTCTTACACTAGTAAATAAATTTTGAACTTTAACATCAAATATTTAACAAATTGCCACCAGGAACTTTAGGGGAAGAAAAGATAACAAAATAACCCAGGGTTGGCATCATTAATTTACCTAATGCAATGCCACAAAGTTCTGTTTCTCAAAGTGCATTTGACCCCAGATTTTCAACTTGTTTGGTTATAGACCTTAATAATAAATACTTTCTAATGTAGGGAATTACTTGGTGTGTATGCTTAAATGTCTTTGAACTTCTTGATCCAAGTTTGCTGTTTTGTTTGAATTTAGAAATCTATTTTTACTGGCTGTTATCCAGGTGTTTTCCAATGTTTGTATTAATAATTCAGGGCAGTTTAAAGGGAGAACAACAGTTTTGCTATAGCCAAAACACTTTTTGTTGAGGATATTTGGATAATCTACCTATCTGCATTTGACCGATTATATATTAAACTTCTGAAGTTTGATGTTGATATCCTTTGAGCTCTTTTATTATTTAGCATTTCTTCTATATAGTAGTAATGATATTTCATTTTATTTACTAGTATTTCATCTAAATTAGTCATTACTGACAGTAAGGTCCAGTGGAAAAGGAATTGGCTTTGGACTTACACTCAGTTCAAAAGAAGTGTTAGTACTGATTTGGGGACCACCTTAGTCCAATAGCCTAGCATCTTTTAAAATATAATGTCATTATTATTGGTGTTATCTTGACTCTATTCAGAAAAAAATGAGAAAAGAGATGAAAAAATGAAATTATAATACCTCTTAGTTTTTTCCTGTATTTTTCCCTCCTATCTCTGGTTTAGTATTAATATCTGACAAAGAAGTAGTTTGGTTTTTTTTTTTTTTTTGAGAGCAAAAGGTATATCCTGGGTTGATTTTACTAGTATTGCGCTGTGGTTTTATTTAGTGTTGGATAATGTTGGATTTGTTTCATTTTGGAATGCATTTATTATTGGGATTTGTAAGGTATTAACTATTTATTCATTCTGTCAGTTCTAGATAAATTAATATTTTATTGCAGTTGGTCCAGTTAAAGCTAAATGATTGTTTTACTTTCAATAACTAAATAATGACCCAATGAAAAAATCAATTGCCATTTCTTTAGCATCTCAATTAGTGACTACTGGACAGAGAGTGTTTTTTTAATCTTTGATGTTGAATTTAATTTTCAAAAGAAAATTATCAAGTAGCTAAGTAGATTTTAAGATGACAGCTTACAAAATTTCAGGATAAGTATAGTCTATACTGCCTCAAAAATATTCACGAATATTAAGTTAAAAATTATTGAAAACTTACTCTTTTCCCTTTGCTACATTTTGTAAAGTTTTCCTTAGCTTATAATTTTCTTAATTTGAAAGGATGTGTGGGAGTTTAAGGTGAGCATAATGTCAAGGCATAATAGGTTGAAAAAAATTCTTCAACATGAAGAACAGATAATACTGCATGAAAATATTTTAAAATCCATGCCTAAAGCATCTTCTAAATCATTAGCATTGATGTTCAGAGTTTGTATGTCTTTGCTATTTATAAGGGCGTTATGGTACTTGTATCTTAGAATTAATTTGGTGGGAACACATTTTATTTTGTATGGATAAATTGAAATGAAAATTCATAGTTTGGAAAAAATCTAGGAGTCATATTTTAATATTCCTTAGTGAAATAAGTACTTTTACATGCAAATTCACCTATGTAGTACATCTTTTCCAAAGTCTATTTGATATTAATATAATCATTATAGATTTCTTGGAATTCCTGTTTGCATGACCTATCTTTTTCTATCCATTTACTTTCACCCTATTTGTGTCTTCATATTTAAAGTATGTCACTTGTAAGCATACATTCTTAGGTGTTTTAAAATCTATTCTATCTTTTCTTTAATTTCAAAATATTAAGGGGGTATGAATGTTTTAGGTTACATGGATTATTTTTTGTAATGCTTGAGTCCTGGCTATAGGTGTGCCCGTCACTCAAATAGCGTTGATAGTACCCATTAGGTTGGTTTATTCCCCTCCCCTTCTCCCCCCTCCCCACGGTTGCTTTTCACTGAGTTTTACTTCCCTGTGTGCACTTGTGTGCTCATTGGTTAGTTCCAACTTAATAGCCAGTACATGTGGTGTTTGTTTTCTGTTCTTGTGATACTTCACTTAGGAGAATGGTCTCGAGTTCCATCCAGATTGTTGCAAAAGGTATTAGTTAATCCTTTTTATGGCTGAATATTTTTGAAGAACCAACTTTTTGTTTCGTTAATCCTTTGTATTTTTGTTGTTGTTCTCCAGTTCAATTAGTTCTGCTCTCACCTTCGTTATTTACTCTCCTGGCTTTGGGTTTGGTTTGTTCTTCCTTTTCTAGTTCCTGGAGGTGTCACATTAGGTTATCAGTTTGTGGTCTTTCTGTCTTTTTGATGTAGGCATTTAAGGCTATGAATTTTCCCCTGAGGAATGCTTTTGCTGTGTCCCAAAGATTTTGATAGCTTGTGTCCCGTTTGTCATTCAGCTTAAAGAATTTTTTTATTTCCATCTTAATTTCATTCTTGACCCAATAATCATTCAGCAGCAGGTTGTTTAATTTCAATGACTGTGTAGATTTGAGTGTTTCTCTTGGGATTGATTTCTGGTTTTATTCTGCTGTGGTCTGAGAAGGTACATGGTATGATTTTGAGTTTTTTGAATTTGTTGTGACCTGTTTTTGGCCTACGATATGATCAATCTTGGAGAATGTGCCATATGCTGCTGAGAAGAATGTGTATTCTGTAGTTTTTGGGTAGAATGTTCTGTAAATGTCTGTTAGGTCTATTTGATTTAGAGTTTGGTTTAAGTCCATTATTTCTTTATTTTCTGCTTAGATGATTTATCTAGCTCTGAAAGTGGGGTGTTGAGGTCCCCAGTAATTACAGTGGTACTGTTTATTTCTTTGCTTAGCTCTAGTAAGATTTGCTTTATGTATCTGGGAGCTCCTGTGTTGGGCGCATATATGTTTAGGATTGTTATGTCTTCTTGTTGGATGGCTTCCTTTGCCATTGTATGACCGTCCTCTTTGTTTTTTTTTCCCCCTTTGTTGGCTTAAAGTAAATTTTATCTGAAATGTGAATGGCTACACCTGCTCTCTTTTGATTTCCATTTCCATGGAATATTTTTTTCCATCCTTTCACAATGAGTCTGTGTGCCTCCTTGTTTAGATGTGTTTCCTGGAGACAGCAGATACTTAGGTTGTATTTTTTCATCCATTCAGCTAGCCTGTATCTTTTGAGAGGAGCATTCAGTCCGTTCACATTGATTGATAGTATTGATATGTGGGATGTTGGTCTGTTTGTCTGGTTGGATAGTCCCTTATTGCTTTGTTTTACCTCTTGTTCCATTGTTTTATAGGAGTTGTTAGTTTTGGGTTTGTTTTTTTTTTTCAGGTGAATTTATACTGGTAGGTATCTGTTGTGCTGATTTGTGTATAGTGCTATTCTGAGTATTTCGTGCAGAGCAGATCTGGTCATGAAAAATTCCCTCCGTGTTTCCTTGTCTGGAAAGGACTTAATTTCTCTGTCTATTGTGAAACTTAGTTTTGCAGGACACCAAATTCTAGGCTGGCAGTTGTTCGGTTTAAGTCGATTGACGATGGGGCCCCAATCCCTTCTGGCTTGTAAGGTTTCCACTGAGAAGTCTGCAGTTAGCCTATTGGGTTTTCCTTTGTAGGTTATATGATGCCTTTGTCTTGCTGCTTCTAGAATTTTCCTTCATTTTTACTGTGGCCAGGTTGATTACTGTCTTGGAGATGACCTATTTGCTATCAGTCTTCCCGGTGTTTGATGTCCATCTTGTATCTGTAAGTTTGAGTTTCTGGCGATGTCCGGGAAGTGTTCCTTAATAATTTCCTCAAATAGGTTTTCCATTCTTTTAGGTCTTTCCCCTTTACCCTCAGGGATACCTGTAATTCAAATGTTAGTATGCTTCATATAGTCCCATATCTCTTTCAGTGATTGCTCAGACTTTTTTATACTCTTCTCTGCCTTTTTGAATGACTGGGTTATCTTGAGAACCTTGTCTTCAAGCTCTGCGATTCTTTTTTTTTTTTTTTGGAGACAGAGTCTCACTCTCTTGCCTGGGCTAGAGTGCTGTGGTGTCTAGCTCATAGCAACCTCAAACTCCTGGGCTCAAGCAATCCTCCTGCCTCAGCCTCCCGGGTAGCTGGGACTACAGGCACGCGCCACCATGCCTGGCTAATTTTTTCTATTTTTAGTTGTTTGGCTAATTTCTTTCTATTTTTAGTAGAGACGGGGTCTCCCTCTTGCTCAGGCTGGTCTCGAACTCCTGAGCTCAACCAATCCTCCCGCCTCGGCCTCCCAGAGTGCTAGGATTATAAGCACGAGCCACCGCGCCCGGCCTGAGATTCTTTCTTCTACTTGGTTTAGCCTGTTGTTGAAGCTGTAAACTGCATTGAAATTCCCTGAATGACTCTTTCAGTTAAGTTCTGTTATATCTTTTCTTATGTTGTCTAGGTCTCTAGTGACTTTTTTGGTGATTTCCTGAATATTTTTTTTTTGTGGGGGGCTTCTTTTTGTTGGTTTTCAACTTCTGTTCAATTCCAGTCATCTCATTTGCCATCCATATTCTGAATTCCATTTCTGTCCTTTTGGCAATTTCCTTGTGGGTGGAGTCCACTACTGTAGCTCCACTGTGTTCTCTTGGGGGTGTTGAACTGTTTTGTTTTTTCATGTTGGTTTCTTCTCATCTTGCATCTCTTCTCTCGGCTCTGGGTTAATAGGTATGCAGGGTTTCTGTTCTCCTTTGCTGGGGATTCTCTCGAACCAAATCCTGGAGTGATGGCTGCTCAGGAATGGTGGGTCCTGATGGACCTCAGGGAGATTCTGCCAGCCCAGCCATAGTGGTGGGGACTCAGCTGTTGGGTCTTGGGATCCAGGCACAACTCTAGAGTCTCAGGGATGGAGTCATGAGCCCGGTGGGGGACCTGGAGCTACAGGGGCAGAGCCTTGGACTTGGGCACAGCAAGAGCTTCAGAGATGGCTCTGGGGATTTCAGGAGCAGAGCCACCCATATGGGGGGGGGTTGTTCCACCAGCATGGGGACTGCTGATGCCCAGACACACGGCCAGGGGTTTCTCTCAGCGGCTCAGGTTCCATGTAGGCAGGCTGGAGCTACTAGTTGACCACGTTCTCCCTCCACACCTAGGACCCACTGAGGCAGTTGCCCAAAGCTTTCCATGTGGTACCTGTGGCTCACCTCCCAGTCACAGGGCTTGTCACAGGGGAGCGTCTGTTCCCTCCCCAGCCCAGTGGGGGTGATGCTAAGGTTACTGCTGGATGGCCGGGTCCTGAGCGGCCCTGGCTGTGTACACCAGAATGATCAGGATGTCATCCGTTGCAGAAGCCTGGTATTGGCAGGCACCAGATCTCTGCTGCATCTGCTTTCTGGTAGAATGTCTCTGCACAGACTCTGAGCAGCCCAGAGGTCTGCAGTGGAAGAAGGAGACCCCTCAGAGATCGAGCTGCCCATAACTCTTCTTTCTCTCCTGATAGACAGTCCGCTCGGTTTGCCTCTAGCCTGCTATCTTCACTTTTTCCCAGAAGTGTGAATTGTATTGGGTCCCCCAGCTTAATCTCCGAGATGGTGGGTGGTGGTACTTGTGAGTAAGAATCAGCTACGCCCTTTTTAATTGAGTCAGTAGATGCTGTGCTGAGCTGTAGAGTTGTTCTCTCTGTCAAGATGTTCCTTTGTGTCCATGGTAAGCTCTAGTCCCTCTGGTGGAGCACTTGGGTGCCCCAGGATTTGGGAGGGGCCCTATAGCTCCCAGGGGGTTGCTTGATCTCCACCACAGCAGAGGAGGGTGGAGGAGTGAGGCAGAATGTGGTTAGGTTGTGCTAGCCTGGAAGGCTTTGCAAAGCCTCTCCCAGCCACTAGGGGGAGCTGCTGGGAGGACAGTCGGGGCAGGCTCTCCAGAGGGAGAGGGTTGTTCATGGGGGAAGGGCCTAAATGCTTGTTTGCTATGGTCCCATGCTGGAATCTTCCCTCCTGCAGGCACCACCCTAATCCGGTGGCTCGGCTTTCCTGCGGTGAGGGGTGGGTGCTCTCGCAGATCACCAGAACCCCAGTATTCTCTCGTCAGTTCTGTCCATGTGGGCCCCCTCACCACCCAAGTCCAGCTCTCAACCCCCCCCCAGCCTGCGTGTCTGACCCACTGGCATGGGTCTCCACGAAACCCTGGTGGGCAGGGAGCTCCCAGATTGGGCACCCTGGGTCTGCCACGGGTCCTCAAGGGAAGAGGTGTGGGCCCCACTCTCTGCGAAGACCTCAGCCTGTAGCACACACCCACTGGGGAGAGGGAGCCACTTGCCAAATTCTCGACTCAAACTGCTTTCCTGGTTGCAGTGGATGGGGTGGCACCGGGAAGGAAAAGCATCTGAGTGGAAGGAAGCTGGCTGTCTGGCCTCTTGGATCATTCCCCTTGGAGGGGAATCCTGCACAGAATGCCCAAGCTCTGGGATCATGCAAGTTCTCCCCACTGTTTCATGTTTGCTGCTGTGTCTGGGCACATGAGGGTGGAAAACCCTCCAAGAAACTCAGTAGCCCACTGGTCACCAAAGGTGCATGGGAGGGAGAGAGGGATGCCCCCTTACCTCTTCACTGGGCTCAGAGCCTCTCTGGGTTTGATCCTCGCTGATACCCTCTTTCCTTTATCTTATTCCTTTTCTATTTAGCAGTTTTCCTCCCTGAGGTCCCCAGGAGGCTCCAGTACCTCTCTATATGATCTACACCTGAGCTGTGTCTCCTCTCCCCTATACTCTATCTGAAACCCTGTATTCCCTCCAGGACGGTCCAGCAAGCTATGTCTCTAGTCGGCCATCTTGCCCCCCTCTAGCTTTTCTCAATCTGTGTCTTTTAATTGGAATGTTTAGTTCATTTACATTTAATGTAATTATTGATAAGGTTGGATTTAGGTCTATTATTTTACTATTTTTTTTTTGTTCATTTTGGCGTTTGTTTCTCTGCTTTTCCTTCTTTTGGGTTAGTTGAGTATTTTTAGAAGGCCATTTTAATGTCCCTACTGGTGTTTTATAGCTAAAACTTTTTTGCATTTTTTTAATGGTGGTTTTAGAAAATACAGTGCACACCTTAATTTATCAGTCTCCTTACAGTTAAAATTCTACTACTTATGATGTATAGAAATGTAAAAATGTTGAATACATTTACCCCCCTTATCCTTTATACGATAGTTGTCAGTATATTATATTTACATATGTCATAAACCCTTTAAGAGTGTGTTATAATTTTTGTTTTGAATGGTAATAGTAAAGAAATTAAGAAGAAAAACTAGTCTGTAGTTTTTATCTACATGTTTACCGTTTCTGATGCTTTTCATTTCTAAGATCTAAGTTTATATCTGGCATCATTTCTCTTTAGCCTGAATAAGTTTTTTAAGAATTTCTTATATAATGTGTCTGCTGGTGACAATTTTTCCTTCATTATTAAAGAGTATTTCCATTGCGTATGGAATTCTGGTTGACAGTTGTAGAGACTCTGGATTCTGTTAGGTTCCCTCTTGGGAGTGTTGTTTTATTTTCGTATGCAGTTAACTTTGCTGCACACACTTCTGCAAACTCTGTCTTTCCAGGGTAGGCAGCCTCTGATATGTCAATTCAGTTCTTTTTGCCTTAGCTGGGCTTCATGGAGTCTCTGCCCTCTACCTGCATAGTTTAGAGATCAGCCAGAGACTTAGGACAGAGTTTGTATACAAAATTCCCCGTTTTTGACTCACTCCTTTTTGGGAACTAAATAGAGTATCAAGAAATACATCCACATATGCATGGTCAGTTGACTTTCAACAAAGGTGCAAAGGCATTTTAGTAGAGAAAGATACTCTTTTCAACAAATGGTGCTGGAACAATCATATCCATGTGCAAAAAAAAAAAAGAACTTTAAAAAAACTAAGAACTTTGATTGGTATCTCACTGCATATACAAAATTGACTCAAAATGGATCATAAACTTAAATGAAAAGTAAAACATAAAACTATATCTAGAAGAAAACATAGGGATAATCTTTGTGACCTTCAGCTAATCAAAGATTTATTAGCTACAGCAACAAAAACATCCATAAAGAAAAAATTGATAAATTGAACTTTATCAAATTAAAAACATCTGCTCTTCACAAAAACACTCTTAAGAACATAAAAAGATAAGCCGTGGTCTGGAATAAAATATTTGCAAGTTACATATCTGATAAAGCACTTGTGTCTAGAATATATTTTTTAAATTCTCTTAAAACTCACTAACAAGAAAATAAACCACCTAATTTTAAAAATGAACAAAAGATTAGATCGGATACTTAGCCTGTGAAGATACAGGGATGGCAAATTAAAAGATGCTCAACATCATTAGTTATTAGGGAAATGCCAATTAAAACCACAATGAAATATTACTAATTGCCCATTAAAATGACTAAAATAAAAAAGGCTGACCATATGGAGTGTTGTTGAGGACATGAAACAATTGAAATCCTCATACCCTGCTGGTAAGAATGCAATATGGTGCAACCACTTTGGAAAACACTGTGTCAGTTTCTTAAAAATTTAAATGTACAGCGGCCGTATGATCCAGCCGTTTCACTTCTAGGTATTTATTCAAGAGAAATGAAAGCATGTATCCATATAAATACTTGTGCAGGAGTATTTTTATTTGTGATAGTCAAAAACTGGAAACAACCCACATGTCTATCAGTAAGTGAATGGATGAACAGTGTATGGGTGCTACTAAATAAGCAGGCAGCAGTTTTATCAAATGTGTTGGCACTGCCTAACATGGACTCATCATCCTTTTAGATTCCTGTGTCAGTTTTCTTGCCTTCTGCTGTTTAGCTCCTAAGCTAGTGTTGCATAGAGTTTTTGTTGTGTCATTGGTACTCCTGTTGCTGATTTCTCTATGAGTCAGAATGGGCCAGGTTATGCTGTGGTAACAGACAGCCTCAAATCTCAGTGACTTAAAAATTTGTTTCTTTGTCATGAGCTGTATGTCCATTGTGGGTTAGCTGAAAGTTCTATTTTCTGTAGTTCTTCCTCTGAGACACAAGCTGATGTTTCATTATCTGAAACATTTCTGGTTGCTGTGAATGTTGACTAATTTAAAATGACTAGATACATAAGAGTTAAAATGAATTTTCAAACCAGACTACTTTATTTTCATCAGTGTTAGTTGACTTCATTTTATCATGCATTAAAATCTTTAAATAATGGCACCACTGACTATAACTTTCTTAGTCCACTGTATAAATAATTATACAAGTATCTTTCAACTTTAGTTTACCTTATAAGTGCTTTCTTAGGTGAGAAGTATATTATTCCTGTGTGTTGGGCAGGGGATCTGAGGTCCAGAGAGGGTAAATGAATTGCTAACAGCTACACAACAGTAAAACTAGACTAGAACCCAGGGTTCTCATTTTAATACTTTCGTGCAAATTGGAGAAAAATAAGTGTACCATTTATTTACACATTCTTTATTTTGGCAGTGTCTTCAGCAGGCTACGTTTAAGAGGTGTCTCGTACTCCCTGTTACCAGTGGCTGGAACACAATGGATCACACAGGGGCGATAGACACCGAGGATGAATTGGGACCTTTAGCCCATCTTGCTCCAAGTCCTCAAAGTGAAGCTGTGGCTCATGAATTCCAGGAACTTTCCTTGCAGTCCAGTCAGCACTTACCTCCTCTGAACGAAAGGAAGAATGGTGAGTTCTTCAGCATGTGCAGTGGGAACTTTGATTTAAAGGTTTACCCTCTTTTTGAGCCCAATTTATTCCTCTTGGGTAGTAATCTTTTTCAGCAGTCTGTATGGAGGAGAACCGCACAGAGGTACTGGGTGGTTTTGAGTAACAGGCAGAATTTCACTTTCCATGCAATTCTTTCATTACTTTCTCAGTAGGTACCTGTAGTAGCAACATTACCTTTGAAAATTTTTAGGTTCAGCCATTTTAGCACAAGCAGAAGATTCCATGCTGGAATGGCATTGGAAAGTAGCTTCCTGTGCCAGGGAAATAGATTGCAGGCATGGCGACATTCTCCTCCCACTTTCTCCGTCTCCATCTCCTGTGCGATGCACCTTCATTTCGGAAGTGACAGAATTTAAGCTATCTCAGTGATCACTAAGAAGACAAGAACTTCTTATTCGAGTATTTTTTATATTAATGGATATAGGATATGATCATATTCTCAGTCTTTGGCTGGCTCATCCTTGCATACGAAATAGTTTCTATTCATTCATTGTCTGTTCAGGAAGTTTTCATTGGTCACAGAGGCATCCCAGGGTCGCCAGAAAACACATTACTGTCAGTTTTTCAGCATAGATGAATAGAGATAGATGACATATACTTAATTTTAATACTTTCAAAGTAACAAATACAAAGTAATGTTAAAATTTACAAATACCCTAAGCATATGTATTAAAATGGCAGAATTAAGAATTTTAACTGGAATTGCTACGCTTTCCACAGTTCTGATGAGTCTTACATTCACAAATATATATATTTTAAGTTTTAAAAGCCAGAAAAAATAAAACCATTGCCTACAGAATGCTTCCTTAATGTACCTTGTTACTTCTTTTCTGGGTTCTGAGTGTTTTCCAGTCCTTCTCATTATTGGCCTTATCTTATTTATGAAAACGGATAAAAGACATATGTATACCACTATTCTTAGTCCTTTAATACATAGCTTTGGTGTGTACTTGTTCTCCCTTCAAATTTGATATGTTTTGCTTTGTATCTGAGTCCTATTGTTAGGTACAACCCTTGACTATTTGATTGGTTTAAAGCATTCTCATAGCTAAGGTGCTGTCAAAGCCCTTACGAAGCTGTGGGTGACTGACGGTGATGGCTGTCAACCTTCCGTCAGTGAGGAGCCTAGCTTTACCTTAGTGGCTGAGAAAATATAACCACATTTACTGAAACTTGACTAAATGGGATCAGATTTATACAGAGTATACCTGGACCAATTTAATGTCCAAATTATTACTCCGAAAGAAAATAAGAGTCAAATGGGTATAAAATCAGAATATAGAGTTGCTCATAAGAAATGGTCACCTGTACCAGTGGAGGGAAGTGCGTGAGGAAAGTTGATACTTTATGGTGCTTCACTTGATACAGCTCAGCACATTCTCTTACAGAAGTTAATATATATGCCTGAATGTAAGGTAAGCCCAAATGGAGGGTAGTCTCCCTTATAAACTTTTAGGGGGTAGATGAAATGGTAACAATTTTAATTTATTTATTTAGTTACATTTTATGAAGCAATGCAATAATATAGAAGGTTTACTTTGTGTACTCTCATTGTTCATAAAACCATCCTGCTCAAACGCTATACATGAATCATTGTGGTCAGTGTTTTTATGATCAGTGGGACCCCCGTGTATCATCTAGCACTAATCTCCTGGATATATCTTCATTTGTGTCTCTTTTGTTTGGGCTACAACAGTTTCTTTACTATGTGCATAATCTAACTGAAAATTTCATGTCTAAATCACAAGTACTATTCACAAAACAGTGGAACTATTTTTTTAAAACATTGTTTTATAGTTATATATTCATAATCTCTACAACATAATCACTTACATTTGATTTGTCATTGGGTGTAATATTTTATGGGGGTCTGGTTTCTATTTTAGAATTTAGCCTTTTTTTTTTCTTTTTAGCAGATAATGCATTCACACGGTTTAAAGTGTTATAGGTACATAGTGAAAAGTAGGCTACCCTCCCAGTCTTGTCCCTTACCTGCCCAGTTACTGGTTACTTTCCCAGAATTAACTACTATTAGTGGTGTCCTTTCTGAGAGAATAATATTTGACTACATTTTTAAAAGCAATTTTTAAAAGGCTTCTTTGTAGCAACATCCAACACTTTCAATTTTAAGGTTATAACTGGGAGTAATTAATGTATTGATTTTTTTCTCTTTTTTTCCTGATTCTCAGTATATTTCTATAAGCCTAGAAACAGCTTCGAATGAAGCTGATTTTTAAGCCAATGTGTTTAAAAAGAGTACTTTTTTGTTCAATATTGAGTACATGAAGGAATATCTCATAATCTGAGATACTGTGTAAAGACTCAGCTATGAGATAATTCCCTCTTTTCCTAGTGAGTGACTTCAGGAAGTTAGAAACCTTACCTTGTATTCAGGCATATACTCTAATTTCAGGCTTATGATTTATTAGCCTAATTTGCATATATGTTCTAACGCGTAAATGGAAACCTTGTACAACTATCGGAAATCTAGGTTTTTGGGGAGATGTTGGTCAAAGGACATAAAATTTCAGTAAGGAGGAATAAGTTCAAGAGATCTATTGTACAATATAGCAACTGTAGTTAATAACAATATATTGTATTCTTGAAAATTGCTAAGAGAGTAGATTTTAAGTGTTCTCACTGCAAAAAAAATAAGTATGTGAATAATGCATGTTAACTATTTCCCATTCCACAGTATACACATATTTCAAAACATGTTGTACATGATTAATATATATAATTTTTGTCAATTTAAAAAACAAAAATGTTAAATTAAAAAAGGAATCTACGTTTTTGACAATTATGTGAGCAGAGTATATTCACATCAAGTAATACATAGATGAAAGGACCATAATTTCTTAATGATTTTTTTCACATATGTTCATTTTTCATAGGTCTTCTTAATGCCACATTTAAATCATATCATATACAAAATGTAGGTGTTGGCCTCAAAATTAATCAATACAAAGTACTGTTTAGATACTCTGAAATAATCAAATTCATCAATCAAATTGATGTGTTTTATTGTTATTCCTAAGCACTTCAGTTTCACTTACTAGAATTATTCTCTGTTGGGGGAAAAATGGAGATATTTCAATTTGGGATTAATGTGTAGAAGTGATTATATATGATAATTTATAAATAAACTTTACAAGGAAAATGAAGTTGACATTTAAGTAATGATTCTGGGATCTTCCCTTATTTTTGATTAATATTTATTTATGTTGGGAGTGCTAATGGAGTGGCAAGATACTTCCCTACTGGAGCAGATATGGAAGGTGTTTGGTAAAGATAAGCTAGGGCTTTTCTTTACCCCTGAATGTAGCCAAAATAGCACCTCAAAAGTAAAGCGACCATTTAGGCAATTAACTTTTCCCAAGAAGTGAGCCCCTCATGAAGGAAATCGGATATACAGAAATATATAACTGTCTTTACTAAAACAAGACATACACAGGGACATTGAGCTTCGTTTTGACATTTTATATACAAATTAGATCTGCCTTATGTTTCAATATTAATGTCCCTTCAGATGGTCAATACTGGGAATAAAAAGGAAATCAGTCAAAGCCACAGGTCTTTTGTTTAAATAAGGAAAGCGTAAAAGCAGAGCCAAAGTGGGTGGAAACATCACGGAAAGAGCTGCAGCTCTTTGCCTGAGCCCACACTCTGAGTGGACCCTGGGGGAGAAGCTGTTCACTCAGGAGGTCATTTGCAAGGCTGGTGAGCTTTAGGCAGAGCAGCCCTGGAGGGTGCTGGTTGGTGAACGTAAGCTTTTAAGTCATTGGCAGTATTACTAATATTCTAGAGTAAGCAGAGAAGTTAATGCAGATTTCCATTTTTAAAATCTGGTATTTTAATACTTTGTGGTATGTCTCTGAGTCCAGGTGTTTTTAAGGTGAATATCAGTCACATTAACATGGTCACAGATGCACCACAGGCCATCAGATTTTACGCTTTTGTAAAAACAGTATCTGCCACCTTCTTCTTCCTGAATTAAAAGGCTTTTTCAAACTATATTTGATATGAAAGTCAGCATGTTTTAGGCCTCAATAAAGAGGAAAGACTTATTTGTTATTCTTATTTTAAGCTTTGGTATTACTAGTTACTGCAGTTGTTAGGGTTTAGAGTTTATAGTTCCATCTTGAAATTTTTTTCTGTGATTTTCCATTCATTAAATTTATCACACTAAACAATTTTGGGCCATCTATCTCTTGTTCTGTTCTTGAATGATCGCTTACTGGAGAAAAAAATAATTCTAATGTTTGTGACAAACAACAGTGGACATAAGGTGGCTCTTTGCTTCAGATTCAATACATACATTAATATATTTGTGAATAGTCAAATGAACTTAGCCTAGCCATGGAACCTAGCCAAAGAAAACTGCTTGCCTTGCACCACGAAAATAAATGGCATATGTTCACAGCTGGTCTTTTCTTTGGGTTTTACTTTGAAAATATTTCCCCACTCCTCATTAACCTGTTAGGCTTACTGTCAGGGCAGGTGTTTGGAAATGTACAAAGGTATTGAGCATTTGTCTTGGACTAAACTGGGTTCCTGAGACTGTACATGAACTGGGATAGCTGTATGGAGATTAGTGAGGGAAAGAAAGGAAATTTCTGTTTTTCTCTGGAGCAGTCAGCCAGACAGAAGATTCTTAATAGTGTCATAAATGGGCAGGAAGCAAGCAAATGCTACATAGCCAAGACAGAACTATGGGACTCTTGCTTTCCCTTTCTGTATTGGAGGTAATAGAAATGAATAATTTTCTATAAAATTATCTTGTCATTGGCTTTGCTGTTAACATATTTAGGATCCTGAATGTTTAATTCTCAAGGACATTAGTAAACATTCTGATACATTTAGATAACTTATTTTCCTGCTTTCAGGGATTGGAGTACTTAGACTGAGAAGAGAAATACACACTCCTTGAATATAATTTTCCTTAGTCAAGTTTTTAATGTCTTTTAAAATTAGGCATTAGGATTTAGATTAAATACAATTATAGCTTAAACACACACTATAAACCTCCTGACAACTGCAAATGAAAATGCTAATTATTTGTGGCAGCTCTTACACTCTTTTTGTTTATTACAATCTCTTAAACCTGTCAAAAGGAAAAGAAGGCCTTATAAGTACCTTAAGGGTGAGGTACTCTCTTTCATAATGGCTTTTATAAAGTCTGTCATTAATAAATAGAATGTTTTGTTTCCCAGTGTAGGTAAGCACCTGTAACTTCGTCCGCCGCCCTTTTTTCTAATCTGGTTTTATTATTTAGATAGTTTTGTTGGTCCTGAGGATTTAGTTGCTTTAGTGCATGGCTGGACACACCCAGACAGTGTGTGTGTAGAGGGAGGGAGGGGGATATGTGTGAACTTACCTCTCCCATTCGTAGCTGGCAGTGAGTCCCATGTGCTGGCCTAGCAGCGTCAGAACGCTAACATGAGCGTGCTTTAGTTACCGCTGAGGGTGTGGATGAAGCCTGCAGTTTCAAAGGTGTATCAGCAAGACTCCAGGTATAGCATCCCTGAAGCCTCATTTTGAGTAATTTATTCAGTCTTTAAATTATGTCCTCTTACAGAAATGCCTTTGGGACCTAGGCAATTAACATATTTATTAAAAGTAAGAGTTAAAACATAACAGTAATTTGCAGTTTAAACCAGCAGTGAGATCACGTCATCTTAAACTTACAAAAATGTTTGCTTAAAAATTTTACAAGACTTTTCTAGAGTTACTAGAGTCATAGAAGTACATTGTTTCTTATATAGATTATTTGAGGTAATTTTCCTAAAACTACAGTCCACCTTATGATTTATATTAGAGGGAATAAACTGAAACTAATTTATTAAGAAACAATCTTTGCTGTCCCTCAGAAAGCAATTATAAAAGATAACATTAATATAAATAATTAGTTAATAAGTATTACTCTACTATAACCTCCTAGCTACTCAGACCTCTCAAGACTATTGGGAATTGAATAGTTCTGCTGGGCTGAGAGACTCAGTAAAGTTCAGGTGGGGCTCTTTTTACTTACGTCTGCCACCTAACCCAACCACAGAGACCTCTTGTAGCTAAAAAAAGAAGAGAAGAGATAGATGTTGGACACCTGTTCTCTGCCATACTTCTAAAAGAGCCTAATAAATACAGGGAATGCCCTGGGAAAAAATGATCCATGATTATTTTTCTTATTTTGTTATTTAGCTTATATTTTAAGACATCAGTAATAAAGTACTAATGTGACAGAAAGCAACAAGACAAATATGTTTGAACAACAAATGTATTGGAGGTATCACTTTGGTATATAATTGATAATCATCCAGACTAGTTAGCAAATATCATACCCAGTGTTTTTCTGACTCCTTTAAATTAACCCATGCTGTTGGCTCTCCTACCCTCACCAACTGCCCTCACTATTATTGACAGGAAGTATAGTCTTTTGGGAGTCAGGACTCCAGTCTCCTCTGCTGACTCAGTCTGTGAGCGTGGGTAAGTGCGAGCCGCTCTCTGTGTCACAGTATGCCCATTGTGCTCTCTGTACGGTAGCTTCCAGTCCATGTGTCTTTCCCTGGCTGCTTCCTCATTGCATCATGTGTTCTTATATCTCATTATCACTTTTGCCTTGTGCCATTCATTGGGCAGCAGAAGCAGAAAGAATGGAAGATAACTTCCATCTCTGTTAACTGAGAGCATTTTCCATAGATACGAATTGGTCATGTTGCTGCTTAATACATTCCTCATGGCTGTATTACTGAACATACATGCCAGCTCTCTCAATTAGTCAGACGTTCCCACTATATTTTAAAGAAAGGAGAAATTGATTTAATTTGTTATTCTCAAAAATAATGTATCTAATTTACATGCAGTATCTTTCTATTCATGGTTTTCAAGGGTTGGCAGGTATGTGATAACATTTTTGTAGTAGTGTCAGACTATCAGTTAAAAGACAACTGTTTTAACTTTTTCCAAAGCCCAAATTATTCATATTCTTTTATGGTCATTTATGTTGATTTGTTTCCATTAAGAAAACGCTAACAGTTGGGGGTGTCTGTTTTCATGAACTGTAATTTTTAATATATGACCTCTGTGTTTAATGAAAACATAAGAAAAGCAAAAAGTCTGATTCATAACTTGCCTTTGGTTCTTGTAGGCTAAGTTTAAAAACTGACAAGTGTTAGAATGGGTCAGCACTCTCTACAGATTTGCCATTCATAGCTACAAAATAGAAGATCCTCTTTGACAGAAGCCTTGATCCCGACATAGCAGTTAAGAAGAATATTGATTGGACTGCTTGATCAAACAACCATCCTGTATTATATGAAAGAAAAGTTTGCCATATCAGAATACTCAGCTCTCCCAAAGTATTAAGAAATTGATATTTCAAGGGTGGAAATCAGGGTACTTTTAAAAATTACTGTTAGCAGACCTTATTGAATTATCATTATGTCTCTTACCCTACAAATAATTCCTAGATTTTAAGACTCTAGTACAATGTTGGAAGTTCAGAATATAGTATATTCTCATAAATTGTTGGACACATGGATATTTAAAAGTAATTCCCCTGACTATATATGGAAAATTAAGTTAGAGATGATTTTTGAAGATTTCTGAGAGGAAGAAGAACCTGGTTTTAAAGGAAGGGGGCTATAGAACTAAGCCTAGCTAAAGCCTACTCCGTTGAACTAGATGTGTGGTGTCAGTCCCCTGAAAGCCTGTGTGTCATCTATAAATAGGAATATTCTTAGATGTACCTCATAGGTTGTTGGGAAGATTAAATGAAATCATTTAAAGTGACTAGCACATACATGGTACCTCCTAAGCACTCAGAACATGTTATAGTTACCCAGCATTGCATGCTTGATGTTAAAATACCATGAAGGAAGCAGCATGCACAATGGTCAAGAGACCAACTCTGGAGCCACCCTAAGTCTAGAGCCAGCTATACCATTACTGGCTATGTGAATTTGGACCAGATGGTTATCCTCCCTTTGCCTTGGTTTCCTTATTGGCAAAATGGGGATCATACTAGCACCTGCTTTGTAAGATTGCTATGAGGATTAGATAAATTAATCTAAGTCAAGTATTTAAAATGGCAGAGGCACACACTGTTAGCACTTTATTTGTTACTAGTATGTATATTTTGAGAATGCAGTACAATTGACCCTTAAACAATGCAGGGGTTAGGGGTACTTACACCTATGTAGCAAAAAAGCCACATAGAACATTTGGCTCCCCCAAAACTTTACTAATAGCTTACTATTGATCAGAAGGCATACTGATAGCATAAATAGTTGATTAATACATATTTTGTATTTTATATGCATTCTATACTGTATCCTTACAATAAAATAAGCTAGAGAGATGAAAATGTTATTAAGATAATCATAAGGAAAGTACATTTACAGTACTGTACTGTATTTATTGATACCATAAGTTTATGTCGTTTGTTTACAAGATGAATCTCCTGTCTGAAATGGTGGGCAACCACAGCTGCAGTCCTCAAGCTGTAGTACATATCAAGCAATCCAGCTTTTTCTTGTAATGTCATGGCTTTATTTACTCTGCTTCTTGGAAGCACTTCCAGCATTGCTAATGGCACTTTGTATGGGTCCCATGGTGTTAATTCAGAGTTTATGGTATTGCACTAAACATGAAAAATACAGGAGAACTGCAAGATACACACTTTACTGGAGAGAGAAGCTGCTCACATGGAGGTGATAAGCACCACACAACATTTTAAGCAGATATTTGCAGCACTTGATTGAGCTCGCCGCAATAGCAACTGGAGGTGGCTGTGAAACTACAGTAGTGCAGTGTGTACTACAGTTACTTTTATGTAGTTACGATTTAGTACTGCATCTTTACGTTGGTTTACATTTCTCTTGACTGTAAATGATGCCATGTATGGTCTGTGTCTCTGTAAGTTTGATAAATTTTAACTTTTTATAATTTATGTTATTTTATGATAGTACATGATAAAATAGACTAGTATCTACATAGAGTTTATGCATTTGTGACATACCTTTTTCTTAATTTTTTCCATATTTCTAGGCTATATAGTTCGTCTGCAGGTTTTTTCAAGTTGTCGCAAATCTCAAAAAAAAAAATTTCCAATATATTTGTTGAAAAAAATCCATGCATAAATGAATCTATGTGGTTCAAACCCATGTTGTTCCAGGGTCAACTGTATTTCAGTTTATACTAAGTGAATATAGTTTTTCAGGGTTTCCAACATGGTCTTTTATAACCAAGATTTTCTTTTGATTGTCCCGGTAGTCTCTGTCCCCATTTTCTACAAGTATTTCTTTTTAAAGAAGTCAAAATGACATGCAGTTCCTTAACGTCTCAACATGTACCTTATAACATTTGAAGAGAGTCTTATCTGATGAGCGCTGAGAGGGCCAATGCAGCAGGCGCTGATTTCCCATGAAGTTCGTCTCTCGTTGGTACTGCCAGTTCCCACAATCCTAGCATTCCCTGGGCATCAGTCAGTGTCTACAAAAAAGGATTTTCAAATATTAAAGCATGTGAAAAGACAAACAGGCCAAAACTCAGAGCTCTCTAGGGACTATGACCTCCAAAACAGACTCCATTCTGACATTTTCACAGGCTACTTGAAGGAATTCCAGCAGAGTCGTTCCATTTGGTAAACTCCTAAACAAACCCTCTGTCATCGAGGACTGATTTATAGATTTTTCTCCTTCTTATGTACTTGTTGTGACGAGATGAAGACAGTAGATAGGGTTTCTGAGACTCTTTTAAGGCATTTGATATATATGAAAAGTACTATACAGAAGAATTTTGGTATTTTGAAGTAATAAAATAGTTATTTGTAATGTTTGAAGAGATTTCTTGTTCTGAGTTGTCTTCTAAATTCTTTTTCTTTTTGATTCCAGGAAATCTATGTCATGATCACATCTCTGAGTTTTTTTCATTATTAACCCAATCATTTAATAAAGAAATTGAGTTTAGAAATTATCTTTTAAAAACATATATATTCATACATGTATGTGTATACATGATGACTTGCTTCACAGGGACCTTTCGAATATATGAAAAAAGAAACAGTTCTAGTATCTTAGAACATTCTTCTATGAAATCTTGATGTGATGGCAATTATTTAGATAATGCTTTGAGATCACTTACACAGATTTGTAAGTTGTTTTCCAATTAATCTGAATCCTCCTAAAATATTGTATTGTGCATTGTTATACATTTCTTTTTTTAAAAAAAGAATATAGTGCTAAAAATAAATGAGAAGGGCAGAACCCAAGAGATTTGGAGCCTGGACAGCTTAAGGAAATGGGTAATTAGGATTTATTTGGTTTATAGTTGGCCTTAACTGCTAACAGCCTCATGGTAGTCTCATCCAAAGTCTCTGAGTGGCATGTGTGAAATTCCAGGGGTGAACAACATTCCACATTGGAAGGGTCAGGTTTGTTGGGGGATTTTGTATGGTTTCTTTCCTCCTTTGCATGTTTCTTTTCAATGAGTTGATCCTTTAGATGAATCCACAAAGTTTTAACTATAAGAGTCCCACACAAAAAATGTCTTATGATTTGATATCTGATGCTGTTGTAGGAATGTAATATGTTTTGAATGAGTTTAAAAATGGGACACAGGCAAGTAAATTGACTTATGATCTCAACCAAGCCTCTTAAAATTGGTAATAGAAATAAAATTTATTTTATCATATTATAATAGCCTGTCAGAAACTCAGGGTATTTTAGGTCTCCTTAGTAAAAAAAAAAAAGAAAAAAATGGAAACGAAAGTGAAATTTGCTTAGTTATTGGTCACAAATAGTTATTGAACGTACTAGAGAATTGTGTGGCTCTTGACTGATGTTTAAAATACAAATAAAATATACATGCTGAAAAAGATGTACTTGTGTGTACTGTTTTTTTCAAGCAAAGAATAACAGCAATAGTTAACCAGATGTGTTGTTAATATGAGGAAATATTACTTTTCTAATATATTTTCT
>CM052448.1:6154888-6189530 GCA_028533085.1 Varecia variegata | reverse complement strand
TACTTTTCTAATATATTTTCTAACAGATTTTTCTGTCTCTGTCTATATTTCTGTTAGTCTCTTCTTTTATTCAAAGACATGGAACTGGGTTAAATAACGATTTGCTGATGAACTATGAAATCTCTCATTACATAATTGCATACTTGTTTGTGCACAGAAGTAGAGTAGCTGCTTGATTGCTGAATGTTTTCTGAACCCTGAACAGAAGCAAAATGCTTGCACCTTGAAAAAGGTGAAGATTTTATTTGAATACCCAAATATTATAATTTGAAGGATTTTCCAGATAAAGGGATTTAAATTTATGTTAAATCAGATTATGTTAGGACTAAAAAAATTGAAATTTAAAGAAATCCAAGAACTTAGTCTTAAATTGTGACTGTCAGGGTCCAGTGGTTTTAGAAAGAATTTTGGTTTTTGTTTTCTTCAGCTGTTACACTGAAGCTATTTACTATACTCTCTCATGAAGGTGTATACATTTCTCAAATGACCACAAATGTTTCATGTACCCAGGTGGGTGGAATGTTATATAAATGTCAGTTAGGTCCAGTTGGTTGATAAGGTTGTTCAAGTCATCTGTATCCATACTGATTTTCTCTTTACTTGTTCTACCAATTACTCAGAGAGGAATGTTGGAAACTTCAGCTACCAATGTGGATTTGTTTATTTCTCCTTCAATATTATTTTTGCTTCATGTATTTTGAGACTCTGTTATGTATTCTTGGTGAATTGATCCTTTTATTATATTATGAAATGTTTTTCCATCCTTGGTAATGATCCTTCTCCTAAAGTGTACCTTTTTTTTTTTTTTTTTTAAATAATGTAGCCCCTCTGAGCTTCTTAAGCTTAGCATTACGTGGGATATCGTTTCCCTTGCTTTTACCTTTACTCCATCTGTAACTTTATATTTAAAGTGGGTTTCTTATAGATGTCTTAGCGCTAGATCTTTAAGTCTGGTCTGACAGTCTGTCTTTTCATTGCAATGTTTAGATTATGTACATTTAAGGTAACTTCATGTCTGGTATATTAGTTTTCCATTGCTGTGTAACAAATTATTAATATTTTAAACTGTAGCTGCTTAACACACATTTATTATCTCATGGTTTCTGTGGGTCGGGAATTCAGGCATGGCTCAGCTGGGTATCCCTGCCTCAGAGCCTCTCTGGAGCCTACACTAAGGGTGTCACCCAGAGTTTCATCAAAAGGTTCAGCTAAGGAAGGATCCGCTTCCAAGCTTACTCACATTGTCCTTAGCAAGAGTCTATTCCCTGAGGACTGTTAGACTCAGGGCTCACTTCCTTGCTGGCTGTTGGCTGAAGGCCACCCTCAGTTCATTGCCACCTGGGTCTCTCCAACATGGCAGCTTCTTTTATTAAAGCCAGTAAAAGAGAAGACTGCTAGCAAGACAAAAGTGGGAATCTTTTGTAGCATTCCCTCAACCTTGCCATGTTCTATTGATTAGAAGCACAACACTTGAGAGGATTATACAAGGCCATAAACACCAGAAGGCAGGGATCCCTGCAGGCGAGCTTAGAGCTGCCTACCACAGTTGATTTTAAATCCTTCATCTTGCTAGATGGTTTTTTTTTTTTTTTTTTTGGTCCAGTCTGTTCTCTCTCATTTTGTTCTTCTTTTCTTACCTTTTAAAGTTAATTTTTGTATTATTTGACTTTTTATTTTTACAATGTCTTCTTCTTAGCTATACCTCTTTTTTTCCCCAAATTTTCACTGATCTTTTCCAGTGCAGTTCTAATATCCTGCTAATTTCATCCAATCAAATGTTTATGTGGTATATTATACTGTTAAGTCTAGAAGTTCTATCTTGTTCTTTTTTGCATTGTCCATTTTTCTTGTTATATTCATGTTTTCCTTTAAATACTTGTACGTAGTTATAGTAACTGTTAATAGTTCCATTTATTTTTGTCATTCTGGGTCTGTTTATATTGATGAATTTTTCTCCTATGAAAG
Organism: Varecia variegata; assembly: GCA_028533085.1. NCBI lineage: Eukaryota > Metazoa > Chordata > Mammalia > Primates > Lemuridae > Varecia > Varecia variegata. The sequence goes on along the minus strand of CM052448.1, from coordinate 6,187,565 downwards.
AATCACATTTTCCTGCTTCTTGGCAAGTAGTCTAGTAATTTTTTATTGGATATAACATTGTGAATGTTACATTACTGGGTGTCTGGGTTTTGTTTTTGTTGTCTTCCTTTAAAGAAAGTTGGGCTTTGGTTTGGTAGGCAGCTAAGTTACTACTTTTGGATCACGTTCAAAGCCTTTCTTAAATTTTGTTAGGAAAGATCTAGGGTAGCATTTGTGCCAGGGATGGTGCTTAAATTCTTAGGGCCTGGCCCCCTCTGGTATCTTTGCCAAGCACCCTGCTAAGTGCCCCAGGGAGGACTTTGACTCATGCTGGTTGGAGCTCGAACACTCCCCAACCTTGTGTGTATTCTGGAATTGTTTAGCTTATAGTCCCTGGTATTTCTTGCCCAACCTTGTAAAATTTTGCTCTATGTACATATAGCTTAGTACTCAGCAAAGACTCAAGGGCATCTTTAGGCAGGTTTCTGGAACTCTTTTGACATGGATCCTCCTTTTCAGAAATGTGCCCTGAAACTTCCAGCTGCCTTCACCTCCTCAACTCAGCAAGCCTGACTAGCTCCCATTTGACTTATCCCTCCTTGTACCCACAGTCTAGAAATTGCCTCCAGGCAAAAGCTTAGGGCAGTTGCAGGGCTCATCTCATTTGTTTCCCTTCTCCTAGGGCCATAGTCCTGCATTATCCATTTCCCAATGCATGAAAGCAGTTGTTTTGTATATTTTGCCCAGTTTTATGGCTTCTTACAGCAGGAGGTTAAGTCCAATTCTTGTTATTCTATCATGACAGAAAAAAAAAGAGTCTGGAGTTGGGATTTTAACATAAGGCCTGTGCTTTTCACTGAAACATGGTTCCTCTCTGGGCACATGGAACTTAGCTTTCTGAGTAGACTACAGTGGCAATGTCATTTTATTTTTGGATCCACCCAAACGCTCAGACCTTGCTGGGTACACCCAGATGCTCTGTGCTTTTTGATCAGTGATTGAATGAAGCCAAATGAGTGCACCTAACCATCCTCTTCACACCCTCCATCAAGCCCCTCCCCTGCAGAAAAAGAAAGCCTATGCATAGCCTATGCAAAATGGTCCTGGAATAAAGTGTATCCAATTATTTTTGACAATTTACATGCACATACACTACTTCCATCTTCTTTCTTTTCTGTAGTTTGCATTTTTCATAATGTGCATATAGTACTTTTATATCAATGAAGGGAAAAACCTGTTTTTTTAAAAAAGTTACATAATGGGGAATATCAGAGTGATTTGGTAGCTCATGAATATATTATGATACTGGAAGGGATTCCACTTAGAGCTGACCAAATGTCCAAACTGAATCTTCACAACAATGAAGATTCTCATTCTTTATTGACGAGCAGAGCTTTAAAGAAGAATTTATGTTGATATAGAGTTTTGAATGGTATGATAGAAATAAAATAAAATATCACTGAGATTATCTGAACATACCCCTTAAATCTGTGTATCAGCATAATGATAGGAACACAGTTTGATCAAAATCTCTATAGTTTGGCTGCCCAAAGTCTGTACTTCCTATTCTACCCTTGGGCCCAGTGGTTCAAGATTCCCACTTAGGTCCACAGAGCCATCACTCATTGCCCATGTGTGCTGCCACGTGCCTGTCTCACAGTTGCTGAGAAGCCAGAGTAGGAGTTAGGAGACAAACAGATCGGAGCCTCTAGTAGTGGGCTCGGTGAATGAGACTTCTGTGTCAAAACTGGCTGCAGAGATGGAGAAGAACTAACCTAGAGCAGATGGCAGCTCCCACAAGGAGCTGTTGGGTTTGGTTCTTACTTTCATTTGGTCCAGGTAACCTGCTGATAATACAGATGGAAGCCAGCTAAATAAGCCACCACTGAATAAAATGAAAAGTAAAAAGACTATATTTTTGAAAATTAGAATCATTAATATTTAATATATATTCATACTTGTACTTTAGAATATGTCATATTTTTATCACTACTGAGTTTCATATACATGATTCCATTTTATTGGCCAAAATGTTTGAAAACATAATTATTTGAATTAACATGTTAAGTGATTTAAATGTGCTAATGCAAAATCTTTTCCGATAGAATTTTTGTTTTTAAGCTATGTATATTTTATAAGGTATAGTCCCCCCATTTTTGCTTTGTTAAGGACTATAATCATGTAAATTAAATACCTAGCACTTATATTTTGACCTTCTTAGTTCTCCTTGACTTCTCACAAAAACTTTTTTTTTCTCATTCCCTTTGATAATATAACCAATCAACACATATTTTTATAGATCCACCTACAAACAAGGCACTGTGCTAGGTTTTTCCATGTGTTTCTGCATATTGCCATATTCTTCCTCCTTGCCCACACAGTAGGCCTAGAACCAATTGGTAAATAGCCAAGTTAAAGTACTAAATTCTGCCAGTGAAGAGTTTCTTTCCTGACGAGGCAAAGGCATTTTACCTCTGAGGTAGGTTTTAATTGTTTCCATTTTATGAGACCTATAAACAGAGAGAGATTAAATAATGTAAAGACACTCAGCTAATAAGGAATAAAGTTGTAAGGATATGGTTGGCTGTAAAGCTACCTCTAGAGTTTATAAAGAATGTTTTTACAATAGGAAAGATTACTTTCATTTGAAAGAGTTGACTAATGCTTTTAACTTTTATATGAAGAATGTGGTTACGAAATGTAATAAATATAACCATATATAAAGATTTTACTTGAACAAAATAATTTTACCTTAAAATGCTGTTGAAGATTAAGACATTCTACAGTTGACCATCTACCTTGCTGAACCTGTCAGGGCTGCCTTCTATTTAAGCTTAACCAAAATATATAATGGGTGCTGTATAAAGTTTATTCATGTGGACATTCATACAAATGAAAACTCACTGACATGTTCAGTATTCTCTTCTCATGTTGTATTCCAGTTTTCCAAGTACCTTGGTAGTTTAGAACAGATAATTGTCGTCATTTTTGTCTGTTCTAGCCTAGTGCTTTTGCAGGTACTCAGCTAAATGAATGAAGAAGCTTTAAAAATTTCTCTATTGAGAGATGTCCAAATAATCATTTTGTTCTTTTTAATTTTTTAAACAAATATACTGTCACATTTGCCAGTAAAATTGAGAGCCTAAAAATAGATTAACCTGTTATGGCAATTTATTTCATAATGTTTTGACATTTAAAGACTAAAATAAAAATCTGCTTTTACTAATTCTGTGAATCAGTTGTCTCTTTTATATGAAAAAATATAATGGGCATTTTTCTGCTCTAGTTTCCTAAAATAAGATAATAATCTTTTTACATAATCTTTTTAACCCCTGTAGTTAATTTGTTAACATTGAGAGTCTTTTACGAGTAAGTTGCAAGCATGCCCAAATATGTCAGCACGCATCTCCTAAGAAAAAATACATTCTCCTGTATACTACAATGTAGTTATCACCCTCAAAAAGTTTAACATTGGTATAGTAGTGTTATTTAATGAACAACCATATTCATATTTCCCTACTTTCCCCAATAATGTCCTTTATAGTTTTTTTTTTTTAAATCTGGGATCTAGTCAGGTGTCATTTATTACATTTAGTTTTCATGTGCCTTTTTAATATCCTCTAGTATAACACAGTTCCCCCACTTTTAAAAAAACCTTTTCATGACTTGGCAGTTTTTAAGAGTCTAGGCCAGTTATTTTGCAGAATGACCCCAATTTTTCCAGTTGGGTCCTTGTGATCAGTTCAGGTTAAACATTTTTGGTGATAATGCTACATACATAGGTAACGTGTCCTCAGGGAATCATATCAGGAGGTACACGACAGTTTGTAATTAGTAAGTAATGTGTGGGAAGTACCTTGAGACTACATGACTGTTCTGTGTCCCAACCTTCTCACCCATGGTTTGAATGATGATTCTTGCCTAAATAAATTATTAGGTTATTAAGTATGAAATGTCCGATTTCCTTAAGCACATTTCACTTTGACACTTCCTGTTTTATTTTTATTGTGAAGGTGCATCCTCAGTCTTTGAAATGCATGTTTTCGCTTATGATTATCTTTCAAATTATTTTTTAGAGAAATTTTTGTGAAGCCAGGGATAAGCCAAAAATTTGTGTTATTTTTCAATGTAAGTTCTGTCGTGGAACCAATCTAGTGCACATAGCTTGAAATATCAATGAAGTGTTTCGGAAGGATGTGACTAATGAACGCTCAGTACGTCAATAGTTTGAAAAGTTCCATTCTGGTGATTTTAGTCTTGAAAATGAGCCATGTGAGTGACCTGAGACCAAGGTGGATATTGATGTACCTTTCTTTGCTGTCATGACATAAAGGTGAACCATTTCTACACCATATTGTTGCGTGTGATGAAAAATGGATTGTTTTTGACAGTTGCAAGTGTTCAGCACAGTGGTTGGATGAAGATGAGGTGCCGAAACACAGTCCAAAACCGAATATTCATCAAAGAAAGCTAATGGTGTGTGTTTGTGGTACAGTACTGGCATTATCCTCTGCAACTTCATGAATCCTGGTCAATCGATTACAGTGGATGTTTACTGCAACCACCTGGATGAAATGAGGAGGATGCTTTTGCGAGTAAGCAGCCAGAATTGGTCAATAGAGACAGGCCAATCCTCTTGCAAGACAAAGCTGAACCACATGTCACACAAACAATGCTGCTCAAACTACAGAAGCTGGACTTAAAAACTGTCTGTCATTCACCATATTCACCAGACTTTGCATCAACTGACCACCAACTTATTCCAGGCTTTGGACCCCTTGTGAGGAAAAATACTCAATTCTCAAGAAGCTGTGGAAAATGCCTTTTGTGATTTCATTGCGCCTGTTCTCCAGGCTTCTTCACTGCTGGCATAAACAAGCTCCCGTGAAGATGGCAAAACTGTGTCAGTAGTTTAGGCTCATACTTTGATTAATTGTACTGCTTCTTATTTGAGATATAATGAACTATACTTTTGATTCGAAGTTGGACATTTCGTATTTAATGACCTAATATACCATAAAGGTACTTGCAAAATGATTTTCTAATTCTTACATTCATTCTCTATTTCTTAGCTAACATTGCTCTAAAAAGAAGAGCCTTCTTTTCTAAGGGAAGTATCACTATGGACTCAAAGATTCTTTATTTTTTCATGCAAAAATTGTCCCAAATTTGGCCAGTGAGACCCCTTTCAGGGTGGTTTTGTGTCCTTTTGACCCATTCGTCTTATTTTTTGAGTACTTCCCTACTTTCTGGCACAAGATATTTCAGTATCACCTCATACTTTCATTGGCCCAGTCTTACAATTAGCCATTTCTCTAAGAATCACTGGTTCCTTTTAGTGAGGAACGGTATTTTATAAGCCAAAATATAAGAGGTAGGCCTATTTATTGTTAGTTGGGTGTCGTTGCTTCTAGCCCTTTTCAGTAGGCAGAGCTGGGGCGGGGAACGTCATGAGTTCAGACCAAGAATAGCCATGCAGTCATGAAGAAGGTGAACAAAACCGAAGGATTTGCATTCCCAGATACGAAGACCTGTTATGACACTGAAGTACTTTAGACAGGTAAACAGTCTGACCAATGGACTAGAGAAATCAGAAATAGTGTTCAGGCACCTGATTCATTACAAAGGTGAAGCCTATGTGCAGTGGGGAAGGGATGGCCTTTTTAAATAAATGGTTCTGGGTTAGTTAGATCCAATGGGAGGAAATTTATCTGGATGGAACTCATACCATACACAAAAAATCCAACTATGAAAGATGAAAGGTTTTCGAGGAAAACATCTCCATGACTTCGGAGTTGGCACAAAATTTTTGAATAGGACACAAATAGCACTACCTATAAAAGAAAAAAACGGATAGATTGCACTACATTTAAATTAAGATCTGTTGTGCACCTAAAGACATCATTGAGAGAGAAAAGGCAAACCACAAAGTGAGAAGAGATATGTCTCAATACACACATTTAACAAAAGACTATTCCTCAGAATACGTAAGGGCTCCTACAAGCCGATGTAGTCAGTGAACACAAGCCTTGATAGGTACTTCACAAAAGAGAATATCCAAGTGATGCACATCTATATGAATAAGGATACGTATTCATTAGTCACCAGAGCAGTGCTGATGAAAACCACAATGAGATACTACCCTGCACCACTGAGAGTGGCTCAAATGGAAAAGAAAATACCAGATATGTCATGGATGTGGAGAAATTGGTGGGTTTGTAAACTGGTATAACCACTTTAGAAAAGTGTGAAATACAGTTCTACTTCGGTACCTTGGGTATCAGAATTCCACTCCTAAATTTTAATCAACAGAAATGCATATATATGTTCATCAAAAGATGATGTTTTAATTTGAATTGTCAAATTGCCATTTTTTGTAAGCACTGTCAGCATTTCATATGGTTGTCTACTAGACTGTTCATAGCAGCACTATTTCATATGGGGAAAGACTGGAACTACCCAAAGGAGTGCATCAGTAGCATGGTTAAATAAATTGTGATATAGCGCACAGTGGAATAAAGCACTGAAAATGAACAAACTACCAGTACATGCAAGAATGTGCACAAATGTTACGAAAATAAGATTGAGCAAAAGCAGCTAGTATGGGATTCCATTTATGTAAAGTACAAAAACTAGCTAACTTACTCTGTGGTGTTAGAAATGTTACCCTTTTGTGGGGAGAAGTGACCAGAAGGGAAGCACAAGGCAGGAGCTGTTTAGGGTATGGGAAATGTTGTGTGGATGTGGTCAGTTTGTAAAAATTCAGTGAATTGTACACTTACGTACTTTTCACATTTATGTACTTTTCCGTATGTATATTACACTAAAATAAAAAGTTAAAAAATAAGAATCCTAAATCTAATTTCAATCCAGCACCATAGGCTTTTGCCCCAGTTCTTGTTTATATAACTTTTGTCCTACAATGAAAAACCTTGATTCCCAGAAACATCAGTATATTTATTCTACTCTCTACCTCCATGAAATCAACTTTCTTAGCTCCCACATACGAGTGAGAACATGTCCTTCTGTGCCTGGCTTATTTCTCTTAATATAATGACCTCCAGTTCCACCTATGTTGCTGCAAATGACAAGGTTTCATTCTTTTTTATGGCCGAATAGTATTCCATTTTGTGTGTGTGTCTGTGTGTATAAATGCACATTTTCTTTATCCATTCATCTGTTGATGAACACTTAGGTTGAATATATATCTTTGCTATTGTGAATAGTGCTGCAGTAAACATAAGGGTATAGACATCCCTTTGATACACTGATTTCCTTTCGTTTGGTACCCATCTTTATTGATGGCTTCATATGCGTGAGGCAGTGCTCTTGGTGCTTTCCTTACATTATCCCATTTAATACTCCTAGCAATCTTGTGAGATGAGTAAGAGTTATCTTTCATGTTTGACAAATAAGGAACTAATAGGAACTGAAGCTTCAAAAGATTTGGAAACTTACGCAAAGTTACATGGCTGGAAGTGGCAGATTGGGATTTGTCTGAACCCAGATCTTTATGACTCCACAGCAGATGGTCAATTATGAGCATTTTTCCTTTCTTAGAGTAAAATCTTTTTTTTTCTTCTTTGAGACAGAGTCTCACTCTGTTGCCCTGGGTAGAGTATAGTGGCATCATCATAGCTCACTGCAACCTCAAACTCCTGTCTCAGCCTCCTGAGTAGCTGGGACTACAGGTACATACCACAATGCCCAGCTCATTTTTCTATGTTTAGTAGAGACAGAGTCTCACTCTTGCTCAGGCTGGTCTGAAACTCCTGAGCTCAAGCAGTCCGCCTGTCCCGGCCTCCAAGAGTGCTAGGATTACAGGCATGAGCCACTGCCCCTGGCCTAAAATCATTTTTAATTGGGGTTTAGGGCTGATTCTGCATGAGAAAGAAGAGAACAACTGAAGACCAAGAAACCCCAAAGATAAAAACAACTGGCATTTCTAATTATGTCTTCTTTTCTTTTCAGGTTTTAGGTTTGGGATTTTAGTACTTCTTTCCAGGACAAAAAGGGTCAGACGATCAGTTGCTGCTGTTTTGGCTCCTGGAAACACAGTTTCCATGATGAATCTTTTGTCTCAAGGCTGTTTCCTTTCAGATGGGGATGTGTCTAGTATTAGTAGGTTGTAAGTTTAGGTAATTTAATTGCTTGATATATTGCTCCAAACTTTAGTTTGCACTGCCAGTTGAGGGGAGATCACATGGTTGTGTAAGTAATATCTGAGAAACCATGGGAAAGTACCTTCTGATCTGTTCCTCCTCCTTCTTTGCTGCCATGGAGAATTGCAGTAGGCTGCTAATTGGTCTGTTCCTCTCTAGTCTGATGCTCCTCTATTGCACGCAGCTGCCAAGCAATTTTTCTAATGTGTATATTTAGGCATGCCACCCTCGTCTGCAGTTCTGCAGTGATACCAGTTTGTAGGGTGTTTAGACTTTATCTTAAAGGCAAACTTGTAAGTCCTGTGACATCCAGAACTTTGCCCAGCTATCCAGCCACTTTCTGTGCCATTCTGCACCCTGCGCTCCGGCCTTGCTGCACTACTAGCTCTTTGCTATACATTATTCGCTCTTAGGACTTTGCATTCATATTTTTGTACATGTTGTTCTTCCTGCCTTCTTGTACATGTTCTCACTGTCATCCTCCCCCTTCATCCAACTAGATGATTCAGAGTAAATAGTTGTTATTTTGTCATTCTAAGCTGTAAAATGGTTAACATCCTTTGCCTTCGGTGTTAAACCTGTGTTTGTGGTTACCATTATGTGTATCTTTTCAGTTTTGGTGTATTTTGTTACATAAAATATTTAGCATTGCCTGTTCTTCAGATAGTATTTTGTAATATAATCTTTTCTGTATGTTTTACTTGAAATGAAAAGAGGTATAGATTTTCTGCAGTTAGAGCCATATGTCTTTATGTCTGTCTCCCCATAGTTGAAAGTGAGAAGTAGGACATAATGATTTGAGGCAAGAAATCACGATGATATTTGCTTTCTTTGCAAAATAGAGCAGCCACTTCCAAGTGTGCATGTCAATCTTATTTAAAAATTAACAAGAATAGGATAATATATTACTCTGATTATAGAAATTAAAGGGTACTTTGTGAGGGTGGTTTTTTGTTTGTTTGTTTTTTGTTTTTCTTTTTGACATTATCTTATTTTGAAAAAATTCAGCATACAGAAAAGTTGAAAGAATTGTACAATACATATCCATGTAATAAACACCTTTAATATTTTTCTACACTTGATTTATTACATATATTCTTCTATCCATTTATCAATCCATCAAATTTTTTGATATACTTCAAAAAAGCTGTCAATATCTGGAATATTACTGATCCATAAAAAAGAATGAAATCCTGTCATTTGCAGCCAAATGGATGAAACTGGGGCCATTATGTTAAGTCAAATAAGCTAAGCCCAGAAAGACAAATATCACATGTTTTCACACATGTGCAGGAGCTAAAAAAAAAAAAAAAAAAAGTAGATCTCATGAAAATAGAGGGTAGATTGGAGGTTACCAGAGGCTGGGAAGGGGAGGGTTTGGGGAGGGAGGAAAGGAACAAATATATGTAAATGTATTTATTACCACTAATCTATACACTTAAAAATGATAAAGATAATAAATTTTGTATTTTACCTCAATAAAACATTTTTTAAAAAATAAAATTTCAGTAACTTGCCCAAAAAAAACTCCAAACCCATATATCAGTTTGGAAATACATGACATCTTTATTATGTTGAGTTTTCCAATCCCCGAATATGGTATGTCTTTTTCCATTTACTTAGCTCTTATTTGATTACTTTCATCAGTGTTTTGTAGTTTTAAGCAGACAAGTCCTGTACATGTTTTGTTAGATTTACATCTAGGTCTTTATTTTTTGAGTGTTTATAAATGGTATGGTATCTTTAATTTCAATATCCATATATTCATTGCTAGTATATATAAATAAAATTGATCTTTGTATGTGTATTGTATCTTAAAACCTTGTTGAACTCATTTATCAGTTCTAGGATGTTTTTTGTAGATTCCTTAGGATTTTCTCCCATCCAAGTACTAAGGAGGCCCGACCTTGCTTAGCTTCTGAGATTAGAAGAGATCGGGCGCATTCAGGGTGGTATGGTCCTAGATGCCTTGGGATTTTTCTGGGCAGACAATCATGTCATCTGTGAATAGGGACAATTGTCTTTCTTCCTTTCCAATCTATATACCGTTTGTCTACTTTTCTTGCCTTTTTGCACTATGTTGAACGAAGGTGATGAGTATGAACATCCTTGCCTTGTACCTGATCTTGGTGGGGAGGCATTCAGTATTTCACCATCAAGTACAATGTGAGGAAGTTCTACTCTATTCCTGTTTATCTGAGAGTTTTTGTCATGAGTGGATGTCGAATTTTGTCAAATGCTTTTTTTGCATCAATTGATAGGATTGTGTGATTTTTTTTTCTTTAGCATGTTAATATGGTAGATGACATTATTTTTAAAAAGCTTTCGACATCAGTACACTTTACCTCTAAACAATTCAGAATGGCCATTATTATGTAAAGTTCAATAGGGGTTTACCTTTTTCAGATAAAATTATATGTACGTGTGTGTGGCATGAAATGTGGAAATTTATGGTACACTATTGGATGAGTTTTGACATAGGCATACACCTATGTGCCTCAATCCCTTACGGAGATGGAGAGCATTGCCATCGTGCCAGAAAGTTTATTCTTGCCCCTTTCTAATCAGTCTTGACCCCAACCCCTCTGAGATAGCCACTGTTCTGGTTTAAGTCACTATACATTAGGTTTATCTTTCTCTTTAGGATTTAAAGTTTCATATAAATGGAATCGTACAATATATACTCTTTTGTGTAGGACTTCTTGCACTCAGCATAATGTTTTTGAGATTCATTAATATATGTATCAGTACTTCATTCTGTGTTATCGCTTAGTACTATTCCATTGTATAAATATGTCACAATTTATTTATCCGTTTTCCTTTTAGTGGATACCTGGACTGTTTCTGGTTTGGGGCTGCTATGGATAAAGCGGCTATGAATAGTCTTATACCAGTATTTATTTCTTTGGATATATATGTGGAAGAGGAATTGCTGGGTGTGAAATGTGCACACCTTTTTCAAAAGGGGCTGCATCATTTTATACTCCCAGTGCTCCCAGAAACATATGAGAGTTCCAGTTGAGCCACATTCTCACCAATATTTAGGAAAATTAGTCTTCTTCATTTTAACCATTCTGGTGGGTATGCATTGGTATCTCATTGTGGTTTTAATTTGCTTTTTCATGATATCTAATGATATTGAGCACTTTTCAGGTACTTATTAGCTATTTATGTGAAAGGTTTTTTTCAAAACTTTTGCCCATTTTTTTCAATTTTTGATAGTAGTTTTTAAACATACAGCAAAATTAAAAGAATGTTACAGTGAGCATTCAAGTATATACCACCTGGGCACTACCATTAATATTTTACTGTGCTTATTTTATCTCATTTGTACTTACCAACTCTCTCCAACCATCAACCTGTCTTATTTTTTTTTTTTACATATTTATGCATCTGTACATATCTCCCTAACGACTTCAGCATGTATATCAACTTCAATATTTGTTTAAAATGTCCTCATTTTAAGAACAAATTATCCATGCTTCTCCTTTTCATGTTCCTTTACCCTAATCCATTGCTGGCCTTTCCTGCCCGTTTATACGCTCACATTATAGTCAGTCCCACTCAGGTCTGATTCTGAATAGTCCGTAAAACATAATAGTTTTGCCCAAAAAAGCCCATTTAGCCATTTTTAAACTGGGTTGTCTTTTAATTATGAAATTGTTGGAGTACTTTATGCATATCCTTGATAGTAATGCCTTGTCAAATATGTGTCTTGCAAATATATTCTCTCAGTCTGTGGCTTCCTTATTACTTTTCTTGAAGTTTCTTTTGAGGAACAAAAATTTTAATTTTGGTGAAGTCTCATCAGTTTTTTATGATTATTGCTTTCTGTGTCCTAAGAAATTTTTGCCTCCCCCCAAACCATGAAAGTATTCTCTTTTATGTTCTTCTGAAGTCTTTACAGCTTTTTATTTTATATTTATGTATACAATCCACTTCACATTAATTTTTAGGTCTGGTGTGAGGTAGGGTTGAGATTCATTTTTTCCACGTGGATATGCTATTGTTTCAGCACCATTAGTTTAAAAGTCTTTCCTTTCCCCACTGGGTTGCTTTTGCACCTTAAGTGTGGATCTGCGTCTGGGCTCTCTATTCTGTTCCGTTGATCTGTGCTATGCTGTCTTTTTTATGCCAGTGCTATGCTGTCTTAAGTGTTATAGCTTTACAGTTAGTCTTGAAATCACGTTCTCCTTTTACAAGATTGTGCTAGACATTCTAGGTCCTTTGCATTTCCATTTCTGTTTTAGAATCAACTTGTTAAAGAAAAAAAACAACTCTCACAGGAACTTGATTGGGATTGTGTTGAGTCTATAGATTAATTTGGGGTGAACTGACATCTTAATTCCAATACATAAGTATAGTATCTCTCCATTTACATAGGCCTTCCTTAATTTCTCTCAGCAACGTTTTCTAGTTTTAAATGTAGAGGTCGTATACATAAATTTATTTTTTACAGTGTTGTCAATGAAATTGTTTTTAAATTTCATTTTGGACACACTAATTTTGTGACTTAGATATTGTTTTCTGTTCTGCTTAGCTGATGATCTTGTAGAGTTTCAGTAATCCTTAGCTAGTTGTCATCAGTGCAGGAAGGCATGTATTAATTTATGTTTCTGTAAAGCATAAAGTGAAAGCCGCTTTGAAAGACATTTCATTCTGCATCAACTCAGATAAAGATTTGTTTCTGCCAAAATTGCCAGAGTGAGTTAATTTGTGGCTATGGGTTATGGTCATGTATGAATGTATGTGTAGATATGTGTATTTTAAGGAAAATGACCATCAATAGCTGTTGTGTTATTGTTAACAGTAATAGACATCAGTAGATGCATTTTGACCGAACTGGTCCTGTGACTGTGATTTACTGATACGGCATATATATAGAAAGTGCTGAACTCTGCGCTAAATGGTAGGACTGAAAAAGGGAAAAGCTATAATCTCTTCTCTCAAGGAGCAGTACAAGAGTTAGCTCATTCCACAACCATTGATAAGTGCTACTAGTATTTGCTATAGAAACTGAACAACCAAATATCAAGAAACCCAAAAAAGTTGGTTTAATTTTCTTCATGTGTTTTGGAAAATATTCCTTATGTGTGAAAAATAAGGCTTCTCTATTGCTGAATGGTATATATATGTTTTCTTTATTCTAAATTGTTTCAGTGTTTAAGTATGATCATGTATACAGTAAGTGATTATCTCCTTCCAGCAGCCTTACCATTAGTGACTAAAAATTACCATCACTGAGCTGGTACCAGCTTTAGGAAATCTACAGTCATCCCTTGGTGTCAGTAGGGGAGGTGGTTCCACAACCTCCCCAGCCCACAGGAAAATCCCATGATGCCCAAGTCCCTGATATAAAGTGGTGGAGTGTTTGCATATGACCTATGCACATCCTCCCACATACTTTAAGTGGTCTCTAGATTACTTATAATAACTGATACAATGTAAATGCTATGTAAATAGTTGTTATACTGTTACAATACAGTACTGTTACAATGAGAAGGGAAAAAGTCTGTATATGTTCAGTACAGAAACAGTTTGTTTTTCTAATACTTTCGATCTGGTTTGGTTGAATCCACGAATGCTGAGCCCACAGATACAGAGGCCAGCTGTTCTTTTTATTTCTGCAACTCCTAGTACTAGTAGCAAACTCCAGAAATTAAAAGACCTCTCTTAGGCCCTGGAGAGTATATCCATCTATTTAGGCTATATGATTTCTCTACGTTACAGTGTCATGAAGTTCTATGCTATTATGAACACTCTGAGGTGGTAATGAACCTCATTTTGAAAAAAATGTACACAATTTAGTACTTTACAGGTCTCTGTGTACAAGAATTTGCCCTGTTCTTCTAAGACTATTTCTATCCTTTTTTTCTTGGTTCATTTGAAAATTGTATGTAACCTCATAAAAACAATAGATATATACTTTGTCATCTTCTTTCTTAAGGGGTTTTTTGTCCTTCCTTATATTTTTTACTTATATGTGTATATATAAAATCTTAATATACAATTTAAGTACATCTAATACCTCATTTCTCATTTTGTCTTTAAATTTTTTTGTTTGTGTTCTTACACAAATAGTCTCTAATGTTGTGACTAAGAAAATGTTGCCCCTTGAGAATGCTTTTTGCTATTTCCTATTTTCTTTCCTGTTTCTGTCTTCCTTTTTATAAGTTCTTTGCCCTCCTCTTTGAAACTTCTGAACTCCTCTTGTTAACATATAAGTAATGTTCCTAAGGTTAAAATCAAAACTTGATGTTTCCAAAAATAGTATTTAGGAATAAAATTGAAACCACAGCATACATGATACACTGAAAAAGAATCATTGTGATCATATGTAAATAAATAGCTGATAACAATGTTTATGAGAAGTATTTTTATTGTCTGTCATTGTTTATACTGCTCATTCTTGGTGTGCATTTTCTTTGGTCTTTTTGTGCTGCATAGATACGTGGCTTATTAGCTCTTTTAAAATAATTTGATTATTCATGATGGAAACAATTACATATAGTTATGGCAAATTTGTGAGAAAGAAGTAGAAAGACATAAAGGTTAATACCTAGTCACATCACTCAGATAATCACTGTTAAATTTTCTAATATCTTCATTGTTTCTCTGGGTAGGCTGTTTTGATTTTATAATGTTATTTATGGAAACTTGTTTTCTGGGCTTTTTTTTCCCATTTTCCATTACATTTTATATTACATTTTTGGGGTAATTTTTTTTGCTTTTATAAGCTGCCATTTAATTATTGCATACTAGCTCAGGTAATGTGTCAGACATGTTAGTAGTTCAGTTAACCAAATCCTTACTCTTGGGTTTTTTTTTTTGTTTGTTTGTTTGTTTTTTGCTGTAGATTAAAATCTTTATACATAATACACTACCACTTTTGAAACTGTTAAAATATATTTTAATTCCATTTGTTGAAATATTCTTTATTTAGTTAGCTCTTGTAAAGTCTTAAGATATATCCTGGCTACACACATGGAGTTTGGGCACAGACAGTCCTGAGTTTAAGAATCCCAGCCAGTTGCCTTACTACTATTTTGGTTTCTTCATCGGTACATTGGGATGAAGTTTGCATAAGTGTACTTTCTTCGTAGGGCTGCTGTTGACAGGATTAAATAACTAAAACATATAAAGTTCTTAGCACACTGTCATGTGCAGTTAGTGCTCAGTACATATTTGTGATGAGTATTATCATTGAATTGTTTTTATTTTACAGAAATAAAGGAGTTAAAACAAAATTTAGTCTATTATGCCTGAAATGCTATCTCCCCTATTTGAGTGATTCATCAAAATGTCTTTACATGGCGAACAAGAGAATTTCCATTAGTAGGATGGCAAAAGCCCTCTTACTGTAAATTATCTTTGTAATTAGAAATTCTGGAATGCTTGTTACTCATATATTATAGACTTCTCATTAAAATGTTTTCTCTAATTAGCATTATCAGACAACTTTACTAAAATGTGGCTGTGGGGTAGGTAGTATGTTATGTCATCTGATGTCCCTCAGACATTCAAACTAAGTAGAATCTTTATGTAGAAAGTTTTTTAATCTTCTTAATTCTTTCCAAATGGCTTTATTCTTAATTTTATAAAAAGGATGTTAAGCATAACATATATGCCAATAATATAGAGAATGACTATCACGTGTAATATTTCAGAGTCATTTCCTAGAACACTATCAGAATCCCATGAGGTGAGGAAACGTCTATTTTGTAGAGACTTGGAATGTAATGATTTGCTGATGGATCTGATGAAATAAATTACTCATTTCTTCTCAATTTTAAATTCATAGAAATGCTTTAAAATTAAGTCCTTTCTAAATGACAGTCTTGCTGCTTTTTATAGTAGAGGGGTACACATTTGCTTATCTAGAATTATAATGCCTTGAAATCTGTTTAAATAAATTACAGGCAGTTACTTTGAAGAGACAGTCCGGATTACCAGTTCAAGAAATTTTAATATAAAAAACGTCTTATTAGGATTTGGCCTCTTTTCATCGTAGATATGCTCATTGTAGACCATTTATAAATTCAGAAAGATAAAAGACAAAGAATTTAAATAAACTACAAGTCTTACCACTCACAGATAAGCACTGTAACATTTTGAAGTATTCTGTCCTGATGTTTTCTTTTAATTCATATAATTAAAAAAAATCGGGGACTATAGTGAACATATGTTGTTATGGCCTTCTTTTCATCCCCTCACCCTTAGAGTAAATATTCTTCCATGTTATTAAATAACCTTCTGAAAACAAAATCTCTTTTTACTACTTTGGCTCATTGTAAGCACCCAATAATTATTTTTCGATTTTGAAGCCATTATTTCAGTGGCTGTACAATGCATCATTATGTATGTGCTGTAATTTAATCACTCCCTTATTAACGGTTAGATCTTGTCCTGGGTTTTGCTTCTGTAGTTAATGCTGGGATGAATAGTGTTGTGCATAAATCATTATATTTTTTCATCCCACACTATCTCTTTACAATAAAGTCATAGATATTGAATTACAGCATCAAAGAGTTTAGACCTCTTTCTGGGTTCTTGAATATATTTCCATTTGCTTTTTAGAAATACATCAATTTGTGCTTTTATTGGCAATGTTTGAAAGTGTTTCACAGTATTCTTACCTACTTGAAAAATGTTTATTAAAATTTTTAAAAGTTGAGTTATATTTTGCATGCACTGAAATGCACAGATCTTAATTGTACAATTTGATGAGTTTTTAAAAACTCTTGAAATAATTTCTGGCTTACAGGAAGGTTGCAAAAATAGTACAAGGAATTCCTGTATATCCTTCACCCACATTCCCTGCATGTTAGTCTTAACCACATTTGCTTTATCATGCTCTTTCCATATCTATCATAATACTTTTCCCCAAACTGTTTGCAAGTTAAGTTGCAGATGTGATGCCTTTTTGCTCCTAAATACTTCAGTGTGTGTTTCGTAAAAGTAAGGATATTCTCTTATGTAACCACAGTACAATTGTTAAAATCAGGAATTAACATTGCAGACCTCATTCAGATTTTGCCAATTGTCCCAATAATATCCTTTATAGGAAAAGAAATAAATGTTTTGGTTTTTTTTTTCACGATCCAGTCCAGAATCACATATTGCATTTAGTTGTCAGGTCTGTGAGTCTCCTTTAAGATGAAACAGTTCTTTAGTCTCTTCTTTTTTTCTTTTGTCCGTTTTGTTCTTTTTTTTCTTTTTTCTTTTATGACATTTTTGAAGTACATAAGCCAATATTTTCTAGAATGACCCTCTGTTTGAGCTTACCTCTTGCTTCCTCATGATTAGGTCAGGTTTTGTACTTTTGGTGGAATGGCACAGATGTGATCTTGTGTCTTCTTAGGACAGCACATCAGGAAGCTGTTGGACCTATTACTGGTGATGTTAACTTTGATCACTTGATTCAGGTGGTGTCTTCCAAGTTTATCTACTGTACAGTTACTATTTTTCCTTTTTTAATTTTGTAATAACTATCTTGTGAGGAGATATTTTGATGCTATATAAATATCTTCATCCAACTCTCTTCTATACTAAATATTAATAGCTTTAGTATCCATTGATGATTCTCACCTAAAACAACTATTATGTTGGTAATTGCTAAGTGTTGATTTTCCAATTCCATCATTCCTTACATTGGTTAGATGACATGCTGCTTTAAAGATAAGCTCTCCTTTCTCCCTGCTTTATTTATTAACTTATCTCAGTATAGAAGCATGGATTCTATGGGTTATAATCTGTCACTATTATTTATTTTGATGCTCAGATTGTTTTATATTTGGCAAGTGGCAGCTCCTTCAAGCTGGCTTATGTATCCTTTTGATAAGTCTCTATATCGTTTTTTGAGCACTTATTTGCTTTCTGTCACAAGATGTTCTTTTCCTGCTCCAGCCCGGGAATCAGCCACTTACCCAAGAAAGTCTGGTTCCTTTTCATGGAGTATTTATAAACCAAAATCTGGGAGCTAGGTGTGTTCATTGCTACTATATGTTTATTGCTTCTGGATCCTCTCAGTAGACAGAAGTAGAAAGTGCATGTACACACACACACATATTTCTATCTGTGTCTGTCTCTTTTGCTGCATATATTGAAAAAAAGGCATCCTTACTGATACGTGCTATTTCATTCCCTCAGCACATGGTTCATTTTAGCCTTCCCTCTTTCCATAGTCATAATTCCCTTCTTTGACAGTGAGAACTTCACTCCCATTAGCCACAATATATTTTCTTAACGTTTTAAATTCCAGAATACACATAAAGTAGTTTCAGAATTGCTAACCCATACCACTGAGAAAATAAGTCTGCTACACTTTAAACAGGTGAACTTTATGGTTTGTAAATTATATCCAATAAAGGTGTTTAAAACATATCTGCTAAGTAGAGTTCAGTATTTGTGCACATTCTTTTCTTCTTTAGCCCAAAGGTACATAGTCAAAATTTTGTATTCAAAAGTCATTAAGGTTAGTTCTATCTTTTCTTCAGTGTGTCCATGTTATTTGACATACAGTTGAGTTCATTTATTTTGTTTATATTCAAATTTGGCTTGTCCTCCATCCCTGTAAATTTCATTTGCTTATTTTTGAGTGTCTGAAATATAAACAAGTTTCAGAAAGTCAAAACTGTACAAAAAAGATGTCCTCAGAGAAGTGTCACTCCCCACTGCTCTCTCCTGTCCCATTCTCATCCTTCCATCCTTTCTACCATTTCTCCACCAATGAAGGTAATCAGTCTCATGGGTTTCTAGTGTCTCCTCACTTTGTATCTTTCACAAACAAGCATCTGTATTAACTTATTTCCCCTTCTTTTTTACACAAGAGGTAACATTTTAACACTATTTTGCAGTTTTCTTTTTCCACTTACCATATTGTGAAAACCACCTCACATCAGTTCACAGAGATCTTCCCTTTACTCCTTTTCACAGCTGTATAGTATTCCATTGTGTGGGCATACCATAATTTATTCAGCCAGTCTCCCAAGTGTGAACATTTAAGTTATTTCCAATATATTGCTTGTTACAAAGTGCTGTAGTAAATAACTTTTGGCATGTATCTTTTAATAATGTCAGAGATGTGTGTTTCCGGTGAATTCCTAGAGATAGGGTTGCTGGGTCAAGATGTAAATGCATGCGTAGTTTTGTTCCACATTGCCAAATTCCTTTTCCAAAGGTTTGCATGGATTTGCATTCTGACTAGCACTGTGTACTAATGTCTATTTCCCCCACAGCCTCACCAGCAGAATGTGTTGTCAGACATTTTTACCATCTGGTATTTTGGTGTAGTTTTGATTCAGTTTCTCTAATTATGAGTAAGGTTGAAAATCTTTTCAATATGTTTAAGGGCCATTTCAGAATCTTTGGTTGGGGGGGTGGTGGCAGTGAATTATCTGTTCATTTCTCTGTCAGGTTTTTTAACTTTTCCATTTCTAAAGAGTTATTTACATTTGGGGGGTATTAGCCTTTCCTCTTCACTATATTTTTGGGTTTTTCTTTTAATGTAGCCAAAATTTATCAGTCTTTTATTGCATTTGAATTTTGGACTCATTACGGCTCGATTTTTTTGTTTTCTTTTAAACATTTAGATCCCTGATCCTCTTGGAATTTTTGTTTTTATTTCTTTCTGATAAGGTTCTTCCCCCTACCCTCCATCCATGGCTTTTCTTTTTCTGTGTTTTTCTGGTTCACCTTAGGCATTTTTATTTTTTTCCATATGAACTTGATTTTAGTCAGATTTGGGGGATTTTCAGGCATTATTTTTTGCAAATATGTTTTCTGCCCCATTTTCTCTCTCCCGTCTTTCTGGGACTACAATAGACTTTTTGATATCATCTTATGAATCACTGAGGCTCCATTCTTTTTTTTGTTTTGGTTTTTGTTTTACCTTTTTTCCCTCTGTCATACAGTTTATTTTCATTCTTTTATTTTTATTGACATAACAGTTTATGGATTTGAATTTGTCTCTCATCACTGCTTTTAAATGGTATGCCATAGATTCTGACATACCAAAAAAGAAAAAAACTATCATTTTTTTTGGAAATTTTTTTTTTTTTTTTGCTTTGTAGTTTTCCTCATTTCTATGAGTTAACAGAAGATGTAATTAGTTTCTAGACACACAGTCCTTTTCAATTTTTTTATTTTACAATAATTTCGAGTTGTTTTACATTGAGATCAGAATGGTGTTTATAATATTTTTTATTTTATGGAATTTGCTGAAGTTTTCTTTGTAACCTAATATGTGTTGTTTGAGGATTCCTGGTATATTTGAGAAGATGTATTCTCTATCATCAGGATGTAAATTTCAATATATATGAATAAGATCTCTTTATTGGTTATGCTTTTTTGGCCTTATATATCTTTCTTATTTTTTGTCTACTTATCTGTCTTGTACTGAGAGTGGCAGATTAAAGTCTGTCACATTGCATTTCCTGTCCTTTTTGTTTTGTGACAGAGTGGTTGCTGTGTTGTTTTGTGCATGGTCATAGCTGTGTATTTTCATTATTATAGCTTTTAGCATTAGAAAGTGTTGTCACGTGTAATTTTTTTTACTTGAATTCTACATTTTCTGTTTTCAGAATCAGTACTTCTTTGCTATCCTGATTTGTAACATATCAGGATAGCAAAATAAATAGTATAATAAATAGTAAAATGTATATAAATAGTAAAATAAATGTAAAATAAATAGTATAGACCTATCAGTCACAGCTCAGTGAGTTACACCATCAACATGCACTTTAGAAAGCATTCTTTAGTTATTACAGATGGGATTTAATGGATGAATAAGTTTGTTGTTTGATTTTTTCATTTTTTATTTTTTTTAAGATCTTTTGGAGCAGTTCTGCTACTCAGTTGTTTTCATGGTTTAGACACCAGGTAAATAATCTTCTATTGCATTAAAGTTTTGTAAATAGTAGAGACAGTTTCAGGGTTATTGTATTACACAGAGGAATTTCTCTCTTTGTTCCTACAAGTACCATTGTGTGTTTTGTAGTTCAAAAAAAAAACAAATTTATTGAACTATAATTGTCATACAATTAACTGTGCATATTTCAAGTTGAGTTTTGTTTGTTTGGGAGACTCTGTCACCCTGACTAGAGTACAGTGGTGTCGTCATAGCTCACTGCAACCTCAAACTCATGGGCTCAAGCGATCCTCCTGCTCAGCCTTCGGGGTTGCTGGAACTATGGCACGTACCACCACGGCCCACTAAGTTTTCTGTTTTTTGTAGAGACGTGGTCTCGCTCTTGCTCAGGCTGATCTCAAGCTCCTGATCTCAAGCGGTCCCCCTGGCCCAGCCTCCCGGAGTGTTATGATTACAGGTGTGAGCCACCGTTCTCGGCCTAAGTTGAGGAATTTTGACACATGTATTCACCTGTGAAATCATCACCACAATCAAGATAACAAACATTTTCACCACCCTTAGAAATTTCCTCATGCATCTTTGTAATCCATTCCTCTTTCCATCACCGTCTCCAGGTGATGTATTTTCTGTCACTAATAATTAATTTATACTTTCTAAAATTTATTTATAAATGGAATCATATTTAGGCTTCTTCAGCATAATTATTTTGAGATTCATCCATGTTGTATGTAGTTTGTTTTTATTGCCGAGTAGTGTTCCCTTGTATGCATGTACCAAAATTTATTTATTCATTCACTAATGGATAGATGGTGGTTTGCTGGTTTTGGCTATTACAAATAAAACTAACAATAACGTTCTATTGAAGAAACCATGGTTTCTTCAAAAGCTAAGCATATACCTTCTATATGACCAAGGCTTTATACAAAAGAAATGAATATAAATATCTACACAAAGGTGAATAGACAACTGTTCATGACAGATTTATTCATAGTAGCTCAAAACTGAAAACTACCCAAATATCCACCAACAGATGACTGGATAAACAAAATGTACATGCATACAGTGGGTTACTCCGTAACAGAATGGAACCAACCACTGTTACATGCAACAGCATAGATGAATCTCAGAATCGTTATGCTGAGTGAAAGAATTCAAGCAAAAAAGACTACGTACTGTATGATTCCATTTACTGAAATTCTAAAAAAGGCAAACTAATTTATATTGATAGGAAGCAGATCAGTGATTATCTGGAACTAGGGGTAGCAGAATGAGGTACTTTAAAGGGTGAAGAGGAATCCTTTGGGAATGATGAAAGTGTCCCGTGTCTTGAATGTGGTTGAGGTTTCACACCTCACTTGACACTCACCAATTTATACACTTTAAATGGATATACCTCATCGTCTTTAGATGATATCCCAGTAAAATTGATTTTGAAGTGTCTGTCAGACACAACCAAAAAAAAATATATGTCTATATAATACAAGTAGTTTTACTTGTTAGCTTATTATTAGGAAGATGCTTATCAACTAGCCTGAACTGCTGAATTGTAAGAATTTACTTAATTGAAGAGAAACTTGACCATGTGAAAAAGTTTAAAACACTGGAGCAGATCTCATAGGAATAAAAAGATGAATGAGATGCAGTTTCAGCTTGGAAGACTGCAAACTAAGATGGGGAAGGGATGTCAGGAATATGGAAGTATTGGCAGGTGTTGAGAGAAAACACAAGGGAGTAAACACATCCAGCTTTTCTCAGCCCAGGCTCTGTGAGAGAATTAAACTCTGCAAATGTGGTTTGAATGACTGTTTTCTCAAGTCCCCCAAGGATGGCATACCTAATACCGTTTTAGAGATTTCAGGAGGGAATTTATTAATAAGTTATTATGTACAATATGCCTTTGGGCCTTAGGGCTTAATTCTCTCACAGAACCCATTGAGGACAGATAGTAGACTGAAAACACACTGACTAGGTTAAAATCTCTCGTTCTACTTCTCAAAAGCTGTGTAGCTGGACAAGTGACTTAGCCTTGCAGTGCCTCACTATAAAATGGAGATAGTGGTAGATAGAGCTATTGAATGGAGTAAATGGAGTTAATATATTTAAAGCACTTAACACCATGCATACAGTGCTGCAGGAAACAGTGACATGGAAACATCAACACCTAGCATCATCATCTTCATTATCATCATTACGCAGAGTTCTGAGTCCTCTGATGACAGGTATCTGGAGTGTTCAGAGTATGCAGAGGAAAAGCCTTGACTCTTAGGGGTAGAGAAAGACATCCTGGGAAGCTTGTAAAAGAAATTGACACTAGAACTCATGCTGGAAGATTGAGTACAGTTTCCATGCACAGAGATTGGAAATAGGAAATTCCAGGCAGAAGAGAAAACTTGAGCAAAGACAAGGACAGCTGGGACTGTACAGGGGAATACTAAGCTGTTTCATTTAGCTGAAGCATGGGGAACATGTAGGGAGTTAATGCTGTTCAGGAAAGGGGAGACAAAGCATTGGTGGCTTTAAATGCCAAGCTAAGAAATGCAGGCTGAATTAAGGAGATAGGGGAGCGGCACAGAGTTTTGGTAAGTTGAGTGACATTTGTTTATTCTTGGAAGGCAGTATTAATTGAGCATCATGGTGTTTGTTTGAGGCATTGGGACTGTAAAGACAAGATAGCATGACAGTTTTTAAGTGCATTGTTCGGAGCTGGAGCAACCTGTGGTCTAGGCTAGCCCATTACTTGCCATTGTGTTTTCTGTTTTTTTACCTTTTGTTTTTCCACAAAAGTGAAGCAAAGCCTGTCTTATAAAATTTGATGATTTCATCCTGAGTATACCTTTTAATCTTAAAATCAAGGGCATCTTATCTCCAGAAAGAAAACTCGTTTAGAAAGCGAGAAGTACATGATCCGGAGGTAGACACCCATTGGGGGGTGTCTAGAGTCGATAGTGGATGCCAGTGCAAGGTTTGAGATTATAAGGGAGAGAGTATAGAAATGGGGAGTCAGAATTGTAGGAGATTAGAAAAGAGAGGAGTATAAGGGGAACGGCAGATATCTTGGTAGGCGTGAAAGATCCCAGTGGAGAGGTATACTTTATCGTTCACAGTTTTGTAAGTAGGCAGAAGGGATTATAGTCCTAAACAAATTGTCTGGATTCCCTATGGCAAGAAAAGAGATTACTTCTTCCTCAAAGACAGCAGGAAGAATGGGAGAGGGAAGGAAGGTGGAATTGAGTTTATGTCTGAAGACCTCAGTATTGTTTGTGAATCTAGGGGTCCAAGTTACATCCTGAGAAAGATATGAGGGTGGTAGCGTAGGGTGATCTTGAGGAGAATGAAAATCCTGTGGGACAGAGGTGCAGGTGATTCAAAGTATTGAATGAGAGACAAAGGAAACACTTTGGAGCTTATGTGAGGGCATGACATGACTTTATGTTGCATTTGGATAGTTATCTTGGCTCCTTAATTTCTCAAGCTACGCGTTTTGGTTATCTCTGCCTTTGTCGTGACGCCCAAAATGGTAAAATTGGACACCCAGTCAGATTAGGTAAACAAAGGCAAATGTTTAATTCCTACCTCAAGATAATATTGCGGAAGCCAAGCGGTAGATTAAATGGATCTCCTCTCTCCATTTGAGTTGTACAGTGAAGTAGTGTTTCACAAACTTAAGTAATATGCAAACCTTTTGAAACAATTAGTAGATGACTCGGTTTTTATTAGTATAATGTTGCTGGATTATGTGCAATCATAAATGAAGTATAAACTCTTTGCTGCTTAGTAGCACTTAACACAGCTACAAAACCAAAACACTTTTACGTATTAATTACAGAAATCCACGATGCTAATGAAATTCAAATCAGTATTAACTTACTGTGACATGATACATTTTTATATAAATGTGATTGCTGCTTGACACCTGACAAAGGTACTCACTGCCTAGCACAGGCTCGGCCTCTGTACTGCCATATGCCATGATGACTCATTCCTCCCATCTCTGTTCTCTATGCAAACGAGGTGGGGAATCATTTTGCCTTCTCTAGGCTTGAACATGTCATCATCACAATGTTTGACTTTCGGCCAGGTGTGGTGGCTCACACCTGTAATCCTAGCACTCTGAGAGGCCAAGGCGGGAGGATTGCTTGAGGTCAGGAGTTCAAGACCAGCCTGAGCAAGAGGGAGACCCCATCTCTACTAAAAATAGAAAAATTAGCCGGGCATTGTGGCTTATGCCTGTAGTCCCAGCTACCTGGGAGGCTGAGGCAGGAGGATCGCTTGAGCCCAGGAGTTGGAGAGATGGGATCTTGCTCTTGCTCAGGCTGGTCTCAAAACTCCTGAGCTCAAGCGATCCTCCTGCCTTGGCCTCCCAGAGTACCAGATTATAGGCGTGAGCCACCGTGCCCAGCCCATACTATTTTTTCTTAACAAAATAGGAAACATTGACTTTCTTCTTATAGGTTAAGCTTTCCAAATGGGGTGAGAATTGGTTCTTGGGAGATGGGGCAAAAAATGTTCTTTTTACGTACATATAAGGCACAGATATATGTAATAGTATATAAACATACAGTAAATTTGTGGTATTAAAATTTTATGAAAAGTAATTAGGAAAAAAATTATGAAAAAGAGAGTCAGCCAGGCAATAATGTAAAAAAGGCTGAGAAACACTATCATAATTTTCTTGGTAAGACAAGTACTGACCTCAACAGCGGACTGATGGTAACTGAATGATGGTACCTTCCGGTCTTTGCGGGGATTTGACTCTCTTTACTTTTCCCTCGTCCCTTGCATCGATGCTAAACCTTCCAAGCTCCAGTCACTTCATTCTCCCTTACATTCCGTAACTGGGGGAGTCTTCTCGGAATTTGAAGAAGACTGATCGGACAACCTGAGAGAAGCTGTTTGTTGTGCATTTTCCAGCCAGTTCCAGCCAGTTACAGTTTCTGTAAGTAACTATAAAGCTTAGGACTAGAGAAAGGATTTGAATGACTTTTTTTAGGCTGTTAAAATATGATATATTCTGCCATCCCTTGGTTATCCGCACTGATGACGTGAGCAGGAGACGGGCGGCAGTCTTCCTCAAGTGCAGTCAGAAGGTTCCGGTCGAGTGCTGCTGCCATGACGTGAAGACCTGCCTGAGGACAAGCTGCACACGGTGGCCTCTGCTCATGTCATGCTGCCCT
Organism: Varecia variegata; assembly: GCA_028533085.1. Taxonomy (NCBI): domain Eukaryota; kingdom Metazoa; phylum Chordata; class Mammalia; order Primates; family Lemuridae; genus Varecia; species Varecia variegata. The sequence goes on along the minus strand of CM052448.1, from coordinate 6,161,382 downwards.
GCCCCCATCCCACAGGACGTTCTCTCCTCTCAGTCTAAGCAGAGTTAATCAGCAAACCATTAATGGTGAAATTCTAATCCCGGAAAGCCCCGCCTTGTTGCCATTCATATCCTCAAAGGAGGTGAAGTGGAGAGGGTGGTGCCCCATGTTCTGGCCGGCCTGTCTGCTCCAGGATGAGAGGCAGTAGCACAAGTTACAAACCACGCAACTGAGCTGTTTGCCCTGTTGTAGTGTTCAGTTGTGCTGCAAGACCTCACTGCAAACTCACTGATGCTTTCCTTCAAAATCTTACTACCCGAGAAATGTCAGAAAAATTTATCCTTCCTCATGAAACAGTAGTTTCCATAGGGGCTAATTTGTTACTCTATTTACATCTGAAGTACTGTATGTTCAGTATACATTTTTAAAGTGGCAAAATGAAGGACTTTTTCAATATGTATATAAAAAGTGATAACAATAAAGGACTTTTAAGGCATTCTGTCTGATGGCAGAGATATCACTCTTTAATTGTCCTTTTTTATAAAAAACATATTTTAAATTAACTGTTAGGGTTTACCATAACCATTTAGTAGTGACATAAATATATGGTATTTTATGGTGGTGTTTATAATGTTACAAAGGAGAAAAATAAGGATCAAATATGTATCTTACTAAAAATATGGTAGCCTTAGAGAAATACTTTAGGTGAAACCTAGACTGAGATTTTTTTTCCTCCTAAATGCATCCAATGTAATTGTCTGTGTTGATTTTACAATACTGTGGCTCAGCCTGTGTGACGCTTATTCACGTCAGTGACTAGCTGCTGAGGATGTGTTACCAAGAACTGAGACGTGGAAGATGAAAAAAAAGGTCGTCATTTCTCAATCTCCATGTCGAGAATGCCACCAGAGCAGTATGCCTCAGTATTTAGCAGTCTCTTTGCATTTGTTTAGTAATTGCTTTATTCATTACTTTTGAATGTTTTTACATTGATGGAACATTACCCAGTTGGTAATATTCTCAGGTTTTTTCTGAAGTACAGCATCATCCCAGCAGTAACCTTTTTATCAGCAGTTTTGTAAGCATTTATTCACTCTGCCAAGTTTTTCTGCAAGTCTCTTGAGCTGCATTTGTTTGTGTTCTAATTCCCTAAAGGCTTTCTTGGATTGTTCCAAGTCTCCAAGCCATACAGTTTTTCTCACACTTCCTAAGTATCTGGGCTTGAGGTGGTGGGAAAATTGATTTGATTTATGGTAGTCTGTTTCATACTGAAACAACTCTTTTGAGTTTGTGTACACACACACTGTGGAAGCAGATTTATCGTAGCAGAAGTGACTTTAATCACATATCATTTGAAGTTAATTGCCACTCATGACAGTAGAGCCAAATGACAGTGAAGATGATGTAGCACATGCAGTAAGGAACAAGGACAAACCTACTGGAAAGCAATTCATGTGACAACTGTGGGCTTCTCTCACTGAGAGGTAATGCAAGTTTCCTCCTTCCCTTCCTAATTTAATCCAAAAGACACTGTGTGGGGCTGAGCCAAGCAGCTGGCCTGTGGGAGAGGGAGCGGTGGGCCTGTGTAGGGTGAGGAGGCATCTGCACAGGGTTTGGGTACAGCAGTGGCAGTGGTGGGGTGTACCGGGTGTCTCTGTCCATGGGTGGAGGGGCAGACACCATGGGAGACAAGTTTCTCCCTGTAGGAGAAGGGGGCTACAAATGTAGAAAAGAGAAAATGAGAATGAACCTGTGGCACTGGATTGTATTTGGAGGAATTGGGGCAAACTCAGGGTTCTTAATATATGGAAATAAATGCATATGCATATTTACATCTCTTAATATGGAGAGATGTAAATCTGTGTATGGTGTGTGTGAACTCACACATTCTCCAGCTCTGTCTACAGAGGCCTGGAAACAGAGACACCCTATAGCAGTGAGCACAAGATAAGCCTGAGACATTTTGTGCCAGAAGGTAAGATAGTGCTCAAAGAACAATAGTGTCATGACAATAAGAAACTGTGAAAGTCCCTACTAGACAAATCTGGGATAATTTGGGCATCAGAATAACTACTGATAGTAACAAGTTATAACCCATGAGCCCATGCTGATATAAATAGGTAAAATAAACCATGTAAAGAGAATTCTTTTTCTTACAATAGGATGTGCCACTAATAAATGTAGAAGGAATGTGGGAATTTTCAAAATCACCATTTGGCAACCATCATAGTAATAAATAATTCAGCCAAGGACATCAATGGTTTGGTCTCAAAGTACCTCTCCACAAAATAATTAGTGCTATAAAATAACTAGCTTGTAATCTTCAAAATTCAAGGGAAGAAAAGTGAAGAAAGACTGAGGGATTGTTTGAGATGGAAGAAAACTAAAGAGACTTGGTAACTCAATGCCATACGTGATCCTTGCTTGGATCCTTTCACTGTTAAAGGATATTGTTGGGACAATTGGTAGAACTTAAATGGAGTCTGTGGGTTAGATGGTAGTGACACATCATTGTTAATTTCTGGATGTTCATATTGTGGTTCTGCAGGAGAATAGCCTTGTTTGTAGGAATTTGCGTACTTAGGGTAAAGAGGTATCACATTAGACCTTATTCACAGGTGATTTGGGGGGAAATGCTCTGTGAATTTGAAATTATTTCAAAAATTTTTAATAGCAAAATAAGTGTTCTTTCAGGTACATTCACCACTAGAGAAATTATTTTCTTTCAAAACTGCAAAGACAAGACTTTTGATATGAATCTACAGCAGGACAGTGTGTTTCCTTATTGGGATTTTTTGATACTTATCAGATATAAAAATAACAAGCAGACAGAGGCTCCTTAAAAAATAACTTTTTAAAAACACATTCAACACACACACACACACACACAGCCAGTAAAGAATTTCAAAGTGGCTGGTGTAGTTATATATCTACAGGTTCCTATACCTGTGGCGTAAAAACAGTTGGGCATTTTTCAGGATTTAAAAGCAACATCCTAAAAAAGACAATGTCGGGGTTTATGTTTTTGTTGTTGTTGTCCCTTCCCTCCCCTTAGTTTCCTGAAGTGAAGTGATTGTTGTTCTTTTTGCGAAGTAATTAAGAATGGAGCCATACTGCCTGCTTTGGAATCCTGGCTATCCCTTGGAAAATATTCCACCTCTGAGAAACTATTCGATTTTTCTGAGCCTCAGTTTTCCCATCTGTAAATCAGGATAGCAATGTTGAACCCACAAGTTGGTCAACAGAGTGAACGAGATAATATATAGAAAGCATTTAGACTGTGGCACATAGTAAGCACCAAGTAAAGTTGGCTACTGTTGTTATTATTTCATGAAAAGTTAAAATGCTTTCATAAAATCATTTTAGTGTGATTGTGTTGGCTCTCTTTTCTCTCATCAGGAGTAGAATTACTAGGAGGCTATAACAGTTATAGCTTCTGCTGTTAAACCTGTCTCAAGATCATACTGGAGCCTAGAGGTGGAGCATATTCTAGAAGACGACAGGCAGTGCAAGGCCATGGACAGACTTGGGCTTTGGTTGAATTCCAGACCTGCCACTTACAAGCTTTGTGACTTTGGTCTTGATTTGTAAAATATCTATGAGGAACAAATAATCATAGCCATCCCAAGGATTGTTGGAAGTTAAATGAGATAAACTTGGCAAAATACCTAATTAAGTGAGTAGCCTAAAGAATGTCCTTGAAAAAATGATGGTTATTTTTATTATTCTTTTAAGAGCACAGGAGTAGTTTATTTAAAAGAATACAGGCCTTCGGATCAGAGATAGTAGCAGAATGTTTGAGGGAATGTTTGAGAAGTGTGATAAGCTCGTCACTGTTTGTTCCTGCAGAGGTTTGTATTACCAAGGGTGGGCTTAAATTCCTTCAGAAGGAATCTCAGTTGACAAGAAACATGTCTTGTGAGATGCTGGAGAAGGATAGACAGCCGTCTTTCTAGAACAGTGCAGGTTTAGTGGGTACTAGCCTTGAAACCACGGACAAAGGACAGAGTGCTTCATCCTGTCCCATCTGTGTTTAAGTTACAGAAAGAATATTGATTTTTTTTTGGCAGTAAAAACGTAAGTCTTTCTTCATCCCGCAGGAGGGTCACATCAGGTGCATAATGAAAATGTATCTGTATATTTTCTTTGAAAGAAAAAAATGTGCTTCTTTTCGAGAACATTTATTTAGTTGTTCATCTAAAATTAGTGGCTCTTAATCATTGTCTAGGACTTCTTTAGAACTCTAAGTATTATCCAAAGAAGTTCTCCTGTTGCACTTTCTTCTGGTTTTATTCATTCACTCAATCATGCAACGAGTATTTATTTAGAACTCCTCATATTCCAGGCACTCTGCTAGATGTTGACTGTAAAAAAGTGAACAAAATGGATCCCTCATGGAACAGGACTCACTGTCTACTGCTCTTATAGCCTGTAGTGAGTTTTATGGGAGCTCATTGCAAAGGAACATACTTTGAACCATTAAACAATTAGAGTATTTTGTCTACAGATATATATTTGGTGTATATGGAAACAGGCTTGTCTCCACATTTGCCTGGAATTCCCATACCTAGAGATTTCCTTCCAGCAGTGTCCCTCACATGTTGTAAACAGCAGCCTACTTGGGCTTTGGTGACTTTGCAGCCTGTGGCTTGCAGGAGAGGTGCCCATCCTTGATAGCTCATGTGAAATTAAACTTGGGCTGGTCACTGGTTGAATCTGTCAAGAAATAGAAGCTCTCAGTGTCACTGCTTTTAATACAGGGGAGGAGATTTTTCCTTTAAAAAAAAAACCACGGCGATGTTAAGTCTCTCAGCCGACTAGTGGTACAAAGGAAAACTGCTGCTCGGGTCTGAACTGCCAGAGAAGAAAGCTGCAATTTCAGTACATTTCCCTGTTACAAAGAGCACTGGCTTTGCCAGGAAGAGCCGTATGCAGCAGAAAGCACACCACAGAACTTTGGTAGTGAGCGGACTCTGTTTTCACCACATCTGCTAGTAGCATGTTTATTCAGCGTGGTGCCTCTGCGAGATAAGAGCCGCTTCCTTCAGATGCCCTAGACTGCCGTCTGTTTAGCTGGAGAACTTACTGAGTAATGAATCTGCTGGTCTGGCCGATACAAAGTATCTCCACAGCCCGTGGCTGTGTTTATAGAGAGCCGAAGAGAGACCACAGGCAGCAGCTTGTCGGCTTAGGTATCTGCAAAGTCTTCTCTTTTAACAACCCGAGGATTTATTTTTAACTGCTTGACTCAGTGTTTGTCAGATGATTCGGACCATCAAACTGCAGATTGAAGTATCCAGCGCGGGGGAAGCTGGAATGGCAAGAGGAAGGGGGCTGGCTAGGAAAAGGGGTGGGATTTTAGAATCGTGCCTGTGTGGCTCTGCCTCCCGACGTGGGAGAGAGTTAAGGGCTTCCAGCGGCATGAGTGTGTTTGCAGGTCAAGCTGGGAACTAAAGGGTAATGGCTGCCTTCAGCTGCTTAAAGACATAATTGCCCAGTGATTGGGGTATTGTGGGGCGCAACCAAGGACCCAGGGACCAGTGTTCTGAGCACCGCTCTCTGCTGTTCTGCAAATTAAGCTTTTCTCCCGCTTGATGCTGCCTGTCTCCAGAAGCCTCTCACCATGATCGATAGCTCCAAGAAGCAGCAGCAGGGCTTCCCAGAGATTTTAACTGCTGGGGATTTTGAACCATTAAAAGAAAAGGAATGCCTTGAGGGGAGCAACCAGAAAAGTCTCAAGGAAGGTCAGTCTGTCTGTGGACAGGGGCAAAACTGCCAAATTCATATTCCCATCAGCCAGGCTGAGCGTCTGTGTCTGCTTACCATGCGTGTGTCTGCTCGCTATTCACTCATGTACCTTCCACGGGCTGAGTTCTTTGAAATGAAAGCTTAATTCTGTTCTCGGTAGCTGTTGCTAAAGATTCATAGCTGGTAGAACTGTAGGGATTTTGCAGTAATTAATGCGGTAAGGGGACTTATGAAATCAGTCCTCATTTTGGTAAATCTTTTTCAGGTTCATGTTGTGTATTTTCTCCAATTTTTCTTTTTTTTTTTTTTTTTTTTTTGCCCCCTTAAAAAGAAGCCCTTTCCTTTTCAATATTAGTCAGAATACTGCTGCTTTCAGGTTTACAAACACATAATTCCAGGAAAATTCCTGGGTTTTTTTTTCAATTAAGATGTTTATGTTATGTTTTATTTAAAACCAAAAAAGTAGCTAGCTTTCTTAATTAAATCCTAAAATGATGCATTGCATTGCATCATTTTTGTTTTAAAAAGCACATTGCATAGCTTTGTTTTTTTAACAAAGCAAGCAAAGAGTAAGCTTGAGAATACTGTCAGTTATTATTGCTGAGACACTGTGCAGGTACCTCACTGATTGACCTAAGGAAATGGCCAAAGGTATGGGTAGTGCTGCCCTCTGTCCAGGCACACTGAAGTGAGGGTAACCAGTGCACGGCTTGCTTTACTGTAGCAGCTGGAGATCAAGGACCATGGTTTAAGAAATTCGGGGTCTA